>NW_025572202.1:0-32516 GCF_020424385.1 Procambarus clarkii
TCGAGTCCCACTGGTGGGTGTTGTCCAAAGATTGTTAATCTTCACTTGTGGTTTATGCAAGTATAGGCTTATAAGCTGGACACGAGTTCTCTCACATTGACAGTGGCTTGACGAAAAACGCAGACTAACCTCACACTCATCTGGTGCCCTCGGGAAGTGGAGATGTTTGAGATGTATATATATCTCGAAGTCTCTACTTCTTTGTAGGGTCTGATGGTGTAGTGGGTTAAAGCGTACTAGTTATGGCAGCTACTGGAAGGTAGTTGTGCTTTCTGGGTTCGAGTCCCACTGGTGGGTGTTGTCCAAAGATTGTTAATCTTCACTTGTGGTTTATGCAAGTATAGGCTTATAAGCTGGACACGAGTTCTCTCACATTGACAGTGGCTTGACGAAAAACGCAGACTAACCTCACACTCATCTGGTGCCCTCGGGAAGTGGAGATGTTTGAGATGTATATATATCTCGAAGTCTCTACTTCTTTGTAGGGTCTGATGGTGTAGTGGGTTAAAGCGTACTAGTTATGGCAGCTACTGGAAGGTAGTTGTGCTTTCTGGGTTCGAGTCCCACTGGTGGGTGTTGTCCAAAGATTGTTAATCTTCACTTGTGGTTTATGCAAGTATAGGCTTATAAGCTGGACACGAGTTCTCTCACATTGACAGTGGCTTGACGAAAAACGCAGACTAACCTCACACTCATCTGGTGCCCTCGGGAAGTGGAGATGTTTGAGATGTATATATATCTCGAAGTCTCTACTTCTTTGTAGGGTCTGATGGTGTAGTGGGTTAAAGCGTACTAGTTATGGCAGCTACTGGAAGGTAGTTGTGCTTTCTGGGTTCGAGTCCCACTGGTGGGTGTTGTCCAAAGATTGTTAATCTTCACTTGTGGTTTATGCAAGTATAGGCTTATAAGCTGGACACGAGTTCTCTCACATTGACAGTGGCTTGACGAAAAACGCAGACTAACCTCACACTCATCTGGTGCCCTCGGGAAGTGGAGATGTTTGAGATGTATATATATCTCGAAGTCTCTACTTCTTTGTAGGGTCTGATGGTGTAGTGGGTTAAAGCGTACTAGTTATGGCAGCTACTGGAAGGTAGTTGTGCTTTCTGGGTTCGAGTCCCACTGGTGGGTGTTGTCCAAAGATTGTTAATCTTCACTTGTGGTTTATGCAAGTATAGGCTTATAAGCTGGACACGAGTTCTCTCACATTGACAGTGGCTTGACGAAAAACGCAGACTAACCTCACACTCATCTGGTGCCCTCGGGAAGTGGAGATGTTTGAGATGTATATATATCTCGAAGTCTCTACTTCTTTGTAGGGTCTGATGGTGTAGTGGGTTAAAGCGTACTAGTTATGGCAGCTACTGGAAGGTAGTTGTGCTTTCTGGGTTCGAGTCCCACTGGTGGGTGTTGTCCAAAGATTGTTAATCTTCACTTGTGGTTTATGCAAGTATAGGCTTATAAGCTGGACACGAGTTCTCTCACATTGACAGTGGCTTGACGAAAAACGCAGACTAACCTCACACTCATCTGGTGCCCTCGGGAAGTGGAGATGTTTGAGATGTATATATATCTCGAAGTCTCTACTTCTTTGTAGGGTCTGATGGTGTAGTGGGTTAAAGCGTACTAGTTATGGCAGCTACTGGAAGGTAGTTGTGCTTTCTGGGTTCGAGTCCCACTGGTGGGTGTTGTCCAAAGATTGTTAATCTTCACTTGTGGTTTATGCAAGTATAGGCTTATAAGCTGGACACGAGTTCTCTCACATTGACAGTGGCTTGACGAAAAACGCAGACTAACCTCACACTCATCTGGTGCCCTCGGGAAGTGGAGATGTTTGAGATGTATATATATCTCGAAGTCTCTACTTCTTTGTAGGGTCTGATGGTGTAGTGGGTTAAAGCGTACTAGTTATGGCAGCTACTGGAAGGTAGTTGTGCTTTCTGGGTTCGAGTCCCACTGGTGGGTGTTGTCCAAAGATTGTTAATCTTCACTTGTGGTTTATGCAAGTATAGGCTTATAAGCTGGACACGAGTTCTCTCACATTGACAGTGGCTTGACGAAAAACGCAGACTAACCTCACACTCATCTGGTGCCCTCGGGAAGTGGAGATGTTTGAGATGTATATATATCTCGAAGTCTCTACTTCTTTGTAGGGTCTGATGGTGTAGTGGGTTAAAGCGTACTAGTTATGGCAGCTACTGGAAGGTAGTTGTGCTTTCTGGGTTCGAGTCCCACTGGTGGGTGTTGTCCAAAGATTGTTAATCTTCACTTGTGGTTTATGCAAGTATAGGCTTATAAGCTGGACACGAGTTCTCTCACATTGACAGTGGCTTGACGAAAAACGCAGACTAACCTCACACTCATCTGGTGCCCTCGGGAAGTGGAGATGTTTGAGATGTATATATATCTCGAAGTCTCTACTTCTTTGTAGGGTCTGATGGTGTAGTGGGTTAAAGCGTACTAGTTATGGCAGCTACTGGAAGGTAGTTGTGCTTTCTGGGTTCGAGTCCCACTGGTGGGTGTTGTCCAAAGATTGTTAATCTTCACTTGTGGTTTATGCAAGTATAGGCTTATAAGCTGGACACGAGTTCTCTCACATTGACAGTGGCTTGACGAAAAACGCAGACTAACCTCACACTCATCTGGTGCCCTCGGGAAGTGGAGATGTTTGAGATGTATATATATCTCGAAGTCTCTACTTCTTTGTAGGGTCTGATGGTGTAGTGGGTTAAAGCGTACTAGTTATGGCAGCTACTGGAAGGTAGTTGTGCTTTCTGGGTTCGAGTCCCACTGGTGGGTGTTGTCCAAAGATTGTTAATCTTCACTTGTGGTTTATGCAAGTATAGGCTTATAAGCTGGACACGAGTTCTCTCACATTGACAGTGGCTTGACGAAAAACGCAGACTAACCTCACACTCATCTGGTGCCCTCGGGAAGTGGAGATGTTTGAGATGTATATATATCTCGAAGTCTCTACTTCTTTGTAGGGTCTGATGGTGTAGTGGGTTAAAGCGTACTAGTTATGGCAGCTACTGGAAGGTAGTTGTGCTTTCTGGGTTCGAGTCCCACTGGTGGGTGTTGTCCAAAGATTGTTAATCTTCACTTGTGGTTTATGCAAGTATAGGCTTATAAGCTGGACACGAGTTCTCTCACATTGACAGTGGCTTGACGAAAAACGCAGACTAACCTCACACTCATCTGGTGCCCTCGGGAAGTGGAGATGTTTGAGATGTATATATATCTCGAAGTCTCTACTTCTTTGTAGGGTCTGATGGTGTAGTGGGTTAAAGCGTACTAGTTATGGCAGCTACTGGAAGGTAGTTGTGCTTTCTGGGTTCGAGTCCCACTGGTGGGTGTTGTCCAAAGATTGTTAATCTTCACTTGTGGTTTATGCAAGTATAGGCTTATAAGCTGGACACGAGTTCTCTCACATTGACAGTGGCTTGACGAAAAACGCAGACTAACCTCACACTCATCTGGTGCCCTCGGGAAGTGGAGATGTTTGAGATGTATATATATCTCGAAGTCTCTACTTCTTTGTAGGGTCTGATGGTGTAGTGGGTTAAAGCGTACTAGTTATGGCAGCTACTGGAAGGTAGTTGTGCTTTCTGGGTTCGAGTCCCACTGGTGGGTGTTGTCCAAAGATTGTTAATCTTCACTTGTGGTTTATGCAAGTATAGGCTTATAAGCTGGACACGAGTTCTCTCACATTGACAGTGGCTTGACGAAAAACGCAGACTAACCTCACACTCATCTGGTGCCCTCGGGAAGTGGAGATGTTTGAGATGTATATATATCTCGAAGTCTCTACTTCTTTGTAGGGTCTGATGGTGTAGTGGGTTAAAGCGTACTAGTTATGGCAGCTACTGGAAGGTAGTTGTGCTTTCTGGGTTCGAGTCCCACTGGTGGGTGTTGTCCAAAGATTGTTAATCTTCACTTGTGGTTTATGCAAGTATAGGCTTATAAGCTGGACACGAGTTCTCTCACATTGACAGTGGCTTGACGAAAAACGCAGACTAACCTCACACTCATCTGGTGCCCTCGGGAAGTGGAGATGTTTGAGATGTATATATATCTCGAAGTCTCTACTTCTTTGTAGGGTCTGATGGTGTAGTGGGTTAAAGCGTACTAGTTATGGCAGCTACTGGAAGGTAGTTGTGCTTTCTGGGTTCGAGTCCCACTGGTGGGTGTTGTCCAAAGATTGTTAATCTTCACTTGTGGTTTATGCAAGTATAGGCTTATAAGCTGGACACGAGTTCTCTCACATTGACAGTGGCTTGACGAAAAACGCAGACTAACCTCACACTCATCTGGTGCCCTCGGGAAGTGGAGATGTTTGAGATGTATATATATCTCGAAGTCTCTACTTCTTTGTAGGGTCTGATGGTGTAGTGGGTTAAAGCGTACTAGTTATGGCAGCTACTGGAAGGTAGTTGTGCTTTCTGGGTTCGAGTCCCACTGGTGGGTGTTGTCCAAAGATTGTTAATCTTCACTTGTGGTTTATGCAAGTATAGGCTTATAAGCTGGACACGAGTTCTCTCACATTGACAGTGGCTTGACGAAAAACGCAGACTAACCTCACACTCATCTGGTGCCCTCGGGAAGTGGAGATGTTTGAGATGTATATATATCTCGAAGTCTCTACTTCTTTGTAGGGTCTGATGGTGTAGTGGGTTAAAGCGTACTAGTTATGGCAGCTACTGGAAGGTAGTTGTGCTTTCTGGGTTCGAGTCCCACTGGTGGGTGTTGTCCAAAGATTGTTAATCTTCACTTGTGGTTTATGCAAGTATAGGCTTATAAGCTGGACACGAGTTCTCTCACATTGACAGTGGCTTGACGAAAAACGCAGACTAACCTCACACTCATCTGGTGCCCTCGGGAAGTGGAGATGTTTGAGATGTATATATATCTCGAAGTCTCTACTTCTTTGTAGGGTCTGATGGTGTAGTGGGTTAAAGCGTACTAGTTATGGCAGCTACTGGAAGGTAGTTGTGCTTTCTGGGTTCGAGTCCCACTGGTGGGTGTTGTCCAAAGATTGTTAATCTTCACTTGTGGTTTATGCAAGTATAGGCTTATAAGCTGGACACGAGTTCTCTCACATTGACAGTGGCTTGACGAAAAACGCAGACTAACCTCACACTCATCTGGTGCCCTCGGGAAGTGGAGATGTTTGAGATGTATATATATCTCGAAGTCTCTACTTCTTTGTAGGGTCTGATGGTGTAGTGGGTTAAAGCGTACTAGTTATGGCAGCTACTGGAAGGTAGTTGTGCTTTCTGGGTTCGAGTCCCACTGGTGGGTGTTGTCCAAAGATTGTTAATCTTCACTTGTGGTTTATGCAAGTATAGGCTTATAAGCTGGACACGAGTTCTCTCACATTGACAGTGGCTTGACGAAAAACGCAGACTAACCTCACACTCATCTGGTGCCCTCGGGAAGTGGAGATGTTTGAGATGTATATATATCTCGAAGTCTCTACTTCTTTGTAGGGTCTGATGGTGTAGTGGGTTAAAGCGTACTAGTTATGGCAGCTACTGGAAGGTAGTTGTGCTTTCTGGGTTCGAGTCCCACTGGTGGGTGTTGTCCAAAGATTGTTAATCTTCACTTGTGGTTTATGCAAGTATAGGCTTATAAGCTGGACACGAGTTCTCTCACATTGACAGTGGCTTGACGAAAAACGCAGACTAACCTCACACTCATCTGGTGCCCTCGGGAAGTGGAGATGTTTGAGATGTATATATATCTCGAAGTCTCTACTTCTTTGTAGGGTCTGATGGTGTAGTGGGTTAAAGCGTACTAGTTATGGCAGCTACTGGAAGGTAGTTGTGCTTTCTGGGTTCGAGTCCCACTGGTGGGTGTTGTCCAAAGATTGTTAATCTTCACTTGTGGTTTATGCAAGTATAGGCTTATAAGCTGGACACGAGTTCTCTCACATTGACAGTGGCTTGACGAAAAACGCAGACTAACCTCACACTCATCTGGTGCCCTCGGGAAGTGGAGATGTTTGAGATGTATATATATCTCGAAGTCTCTACTTCTTTGTAGGGTCTGATGGTGTAGTGGGTTAAAGCGTACTAGTTATGGCAGCTACTGGAAGGTAGTTGTGCTTTCTGGGTTCGAGTCCCACTGGTGGGTGTTGTCCAAAGATTGTTAATCTTCACTTGTGGTTTATGCAAGTATAGGCTTATAAGCTGGACACGAGTTCTCTCACATTGACAGTGGCTTGACGAAAAACGCAGACTAACCTCACACTCATCTGGTGCCCTCGGGAAGTGGAGATGTTTGAGATGTATATATATCTCGAAGTCTCTACTTCTTTGTAGGGTCTGATGGTGTAGTGGGTTAAAGCGTACTAGTTATGGCAGCTACTGGAAGGTAGTTGTGCTTTCTGGGTTCGAGTCCCACTGGTGGGTGTTGTCCAAAGATTGTTAATCTTCACTTGTGGTTTATGCAAGTATAGGCTTATAAGCTGGACACGAGTTCTCTCACATTGACAGTGGCTTGACGAAAAACGCAGACTAACCTCACACTCATCTGGTGCCCTCGGGAAGTGGAGATGTTTGAGATGTATATATATCTCGAAGTCTCTACTTCTTTGTAGGGTCTGATGGTGTAGTGGGTTAAAGCGTACTAGTTATGGCAGCTACTGGAAGGTAGTTGTGCTTTCTGGGTTCGAGTCCCACTGGTGGGTGTTGTCCAAAGATTGTTAATCTTCACTTGTGGTTTATGCAAGTATAGGCTTATAAGCTGGACACGAGTTCTCTCACATTGACAGTGGCTTGACGAAAAACGCAGACTAACCTCACACTCATCTGGTGCCCTCGGGAAGTGGAGATGTTTGAGATGTATATATATCTCGAAGTCTCTACTTCTTTGTAGGGTCTGATGGTGTAGTGGGTTAAAGCGTACTAGTTATGGCAGCTACTGGAAGGTAGTTGTGCTTTCTGGGTTCGAGTCCCACTGGTGGGTGTTGTCCAAAGATTGTTAATCTTCACTTGTGTGTTTATGCAAGTATAGGCTTATAAGCTGGACACGAGTTCTCTCACATTCACATTGACAGTGGCTTGACGAAAAACGCAGACTAACCTCACACTCATCTGGTGCCCTCGGGAAGTGGAGATGTTTGAGATGTATATATATCTCGAAGTCTCTACTTCTTTGTAGGGTCTGATGGTGTAGTGGGTTAAAGCGTACTAGTTATGGCAGCTACTGGAAGGTAGTTGTGCTTTCTGGGTTCGAGTCCCACTGGTGGGTGTTGTCCAAAGATTGTTAATCTTCACTTGTGGTTTATGCAAGTATAGGCTTATAAGCTGGACACGAGTTCTCTCACATTGACAGTGGCTTGACGAAAAACGCAGACTAACCTCACACTCATCTGGTGCCCTCGGGAAGTGGAGATGTTTGAGATGTATATATATCTCGAAGTCTCTACTTCTTTGTAGGGTCTGATGGTGTAGTGGGTTAAAGCGTACTAGTTATGGCAGCTACTGGAAGGTAGTTGTGCTTTCTGGGTTCGAGTCCCACTGGTGGGTGTTGTCCAAAGATTGTTAATCTTCACTTGTGGTTTATGCAAGTATAGGCTTATAAGCTGGACACGAGTTCTCTCACATTGACAGTGGCTTGACGAAAAACGCAGACTAACCTCACACTCATCTGGTGCCCTCGGGAAGTGGAGATGTTTGAGATGTATATATATCTCGAAGTCTCTACTTCTTTGTAGGGTCTGATGGTGTAGTGGGTTAAAGCGTACTAGTTATGGCAGCTACTGGAAGGTAGTTGTGCTTTCTGGGTTCGAGTCCCACTGGTGGGTGTTGTCCAAAGATTGTTAATCTTCACTTGTGGTTTATGCAAGTATAGGCTTATAAGCTGGACACGAGTTCTCTCACATTGACAGTGGCTTGACGAAAAACGCAGACTAACCTCACACTCATCTGGTGCCCTCGGGAAGTGGAGATGTTTGAGATGTATATATATCTCGAAGTCTCTACTTCTTTGTAGGGTCTGATGGTGTAGTGGGTTAAAGCGTACTAGTTATGGCAGCTACTGGAAGGTAGTTGTGCTTTCTGGGTTCGAGTCCCACTGGTGGGTGTTGTCCAAAGATTGTTAATCTTCACTTGTGGTTTATGCAAGTATAGGCTTATAAGCTGGACACGAGTTCTCTCACATTGACAGTGGCTTGACGAAAAACGCAGACTAACCTCACACTCATCTGGTGCCCTCGGGAAGTGGAGATGTTTGAGATGTATATATATCTCGAAGTCTCTACTTCTTTGTAGGGTCTGATGGTGTAGTGGGTTAAAGCGTACTAGTTATGGCAGCTACTGGAAGGTAGTTGTGCTTTCTGGGTTCGAGTCCCACTGGTGGGTGTTGTCCAAAGATTGTTAATCTTCACTTGTGGTTTATGCAAGTATAGGCTTATAAGCTGGACACGAGTTCTCTCACATTGACAGTGGCTTGACGAAAAACGCAGACTAACCTCACACTCATCTGGTGCCCTCGGGAAGTGGAGATGTTTGAGATGTATATATATCTCGAAGTCTCTACTTCTTTGTAGGGTCTGATGGTGTAGTGGGTTAAAGCGTACTAGTTATGGCAGCTACTGGAAGGTAGTTGTGCTTTCTGGGTTCGAGTCCCACTGGTGGGTGTTGTCCAAAGATTGTTAATCTTCACTTGTGGTTTATGCAAGTATAGGCTTATAAGCTGGACACGAGTTCTCTCACATTGACAGTGGCTTGACGAAAAACGCAGACTAACCTCACACTCATCTGGTGCCCTCGGGAAGTGGAGATGTTTGAGATGTATATATATCTCGAAGTCTCTACTTCTTTGTAGGGTCTGATGGTGTAGTGGGTTAAAGCGTACTAGTTATGGCAGCTACTGGAAGGTAGTTGTGCTTTCTGGGTTCGAGTCCCACTGGTGGGTGTTGTCCAAAGATTGTTAATCTTCACTTGTGGTTTATGCAAGTATAGGCTTATAAGCTGGACACGAGTTCTCTCACATTGACAGTGGCTTGACGAAAAACGCAGACTAACCTCACACTCATCTGGTGCCCTCGGGAAGTGGAGATGTTTGAGATGTATATATATCTCGAAGTCTCTACTTCTTTGTAGGGTCTGATGGTGTAGTGGGTTAAAGCGTACTAGTTATGGCAGCTACTGGAAGGTAGTTGTGCTTTCTGGGTTCGAGTCCCACTGGTGGGTGTTGTCCAAAGATTGTTAATCTTCACTTGTGGTTTATGCAAGTATAGGCTTATAAGCTGGACACGAGTTCTCTCACATTGACAGTGGCTTGACGAAAAACGCAGACTAACCTCACACTCATCTGGTGCCCTCGGGAAGTGGAGATGTTTGAGATGTATATATATCTCGAAGTCTCTACTTCTTTGTAGGGTCTGATGGTGTAGTGGGTTAAAGCGTACTAGTTATGGCAGCTACTGGAAGGTAGTTGTGCTTTCTGGGTTCGAGTCCCACTGGTGGGTGTTGTCCAAAGATTGTTAATCTTCACTTGTGGTTTATGCAAGTATAGGCTTATAAGCTGGACACGAGTTCTCTCACATTGACAGTGGCTTGACGAAAAACGCAGACTAACCTCACACTCATCTGGTGCCCTCGGGAAGTGGAGATGTTTGAGATGTATATATATCTCGAAGTCTCTACTTCTTTGTAGGGTCTGATGGTGTAGTGGGTTAAAGCGTACTAGTTATGGCAGCTACTGGAAGGTAGTTGTGCTTTCTGGGTTCGAGTCCCACTGGTGGGTGTTGTCCAAAGATTGTTAATCTTCACTTGTGGTTTATGCAAGTATAGGCTTATAAGCTGGACACGAGTTCTCTCACATTGACAGTGGCTTGACGAAAAACGCAGACTAACCTCACACTCATCTGGTGCCCTCGGGAAGTGGAGATGTTTGAGATGTATATATATCTCGAAGTCTCTACTTCTTTGTAGGGTCTGATGGTGTAGTGGGTTAAAGCGTACTAGTTATGGCAGCTACTGGAAGGTAGTTGTGCTTTCTGGGTTCGAGTCCCACTGGTGGGTGTTGTCCAAAGATTGTTAATCTTCACTTGTGGTTTATGCAAGTATAGGCTTATAAGCTGGACACGAGTTCTCTCACATTGACAGTGGCTTGACGAAAAACGCAGACTAACCTCACACTCATCTGGTGCCCTCGGGAAGTGGAGATGTTTGAGATGTATATATATCTCGAAGTCTCTACTTCTTTGTAGGGTCTGATGGTGTAGTGGGTTAAAGCGTACTAGTTATGGCAGCTACTGGAAGGTAGTTGTGCTTTCTGGGTTCGAGTCCCACTGGTGGGTGTTGTCCAAAGATTGTTAATCTTCACTTGTGGTTTATGCAAGTATAGGCTTATAAGCTGGACACGAGTTCTCTCACATTGACAGTGGCTTGACGAAAAACGCAGACTAACCTCACACTCATCTGGTGCCCTCGGGAAGTGGAGATGTTTGAGATGTATATATATCTCGAAGTCTCTACTTCTTTGTAGGGTCTGATGGTGTAGTGGGTTAAAGCGTACTAGTTATGGCAGCTACTGGAAGGTAGTTGTGCTTTCTGGGTTCGAGTCCCACTGGTGGGTGTTGTCCAAAGATTGTTAATCTTCACTTGTGGTTTATGCAAGTATAGGCTTATAAGCTGGACACGAGTTCTCTCACATTGACAGTGGCTTGACGAAAAACGCAGACTAACCTCACACTCATCTGGTGCCCTCGGGAAGTGGAGATGTTTGAGATGTATATATATCTCGAAGTCTCTACTTCTTTGTAGGGTCTGATGGTGTAGTGGGTTAAAGCGTACTAGTTATGGCAGCTACTGGAAGGTAGTTGTGCTTTCTGGGTTCGAGTCCCACTGGTGGGTGTTGTCCAAAGATTGTTAATCTTCACTTGTGGTTTATGCAAGTATAGGCTTATAAGCTGGACACGAGTTCTCTCACATTGACAGTGGCTTGACGAAAAACGCAGACTAACCTCACACTCATCTGGTGCCCTCGGGAAGTGGAGATGTTTGAGATGTATATATATCTCGAAGTCTCTACTTCTTTGTAGGGTCTGATGGTGTAGTGGGTTAAAGCGTACTAGTTATGGCAGCTACTGGAAGGTAGTTGTGCTTTCTGGGTTCGAGTCCCACTGGTGGGTGTTGTCCAAAGATTGTTAATCTTCACTTGTGGTTTATGCAAGTATAGGCTTATAAGCTGGACACGAGTTCTCTCACATTGACAGTGGCTTGACGAAAAACGCAGACTAACCTCACACTCATCTGGTGCCCTCGGGAAGTGGAGATGTTTGAGATGTATATATATCTCGAAGTCTCTACTTCTTTGTAGGGTCTGATGGTGTAGTGGGTTAAAGCGTACTAGTTATGGCAGCTACTGGAAGGTAGTTGTGCTTTCTGGGTTCGAGTCCCACTGGTGGGTGTTGTCCAAAGATTGTTAATCTTCACTTGTGGTTTATGCAAGTATAGGCTTATAAGCTGGACACGAGTTCTCTCACATTGACAGTGGCTTGACGAAAAACGCAGACTAACCTCACACTCATCTGGTGCCCTCGGGAAGTGGAGATGTTTGAGATGTATATATATCTCGAAGTCTCTACTTCTTTGTAGGGTCTGATGGTGTAGTGGGTTAAAGCGTACTAGTTATGGCAGCTACTGGAAGGTAGTTGTGCTTTCTGGGTTCGAGTCCCACTGGTGGGTGTTGTCCAAAGATTGTTAATCTTCACTTGTGGTTTATGCAAGTATAGGCTTATAAGCTGGACACGAGTTCTCTCACATTGACAGTGGCTTGACGAAAAACGCAGACTAACCTCACACTCATCTGGTGCCCTCGGGAAGTGGAGATGTTTGAGATGTATATATATCTCGAAGTCTCTACTTCTTTGTAGGGTCTGATGGTGTAGTGGGTTAAAGCGTACTAGTTATGGCAGCTACTGGAAGGTAGTTGTGCTTTCTGGGTTCGAGTCCCACTGGTGGGTGTTGTCCAAAGATTGTTAATCTTCACTTGTGGTTTATGCAAGTATAGGCTTATAAGCTGGACACGAGTTCTCTCACATTGACAGTGGCTTGACGAAAAACGCAGACTAACCTCACACTCATCTGGTGCCCTCGGGAAGTGGAGATGTTTGAGATGTATATATATCTCGAAGTCTCTACTTCTTTGTAGGGTCTGATGGTGTAGTGGGTTAAAGCGTACTAGTTATGGCAGCTACTGGAAGGTAGTTGTGCTTTCTGGGTTCGAGTCCCACTGGTGGGTGTTGTCCAAAGATTGTTAATCTTCACTTGTGGTTTATGCAAGTATAGGCTTATAAGCTGGACACGAGTTCTCTCACATTGACAGTGGCTTGACGAAAAACGCAGACTAACCTCACACTCATCTGGTGCCCTCGGGAAGTGGAGATGTTTGAGATGTATATATATCTCGAAGTCTCTACTTCTTTGTAGGGTCTGATGGTGTAGTGGGTTAAAGCGTACTAGTTATGGCAGCTACTGGAAGGTAGTTGTGCTTTCTGGGTTCGAGTCCCACTGGTGGGTGTTGTCCAAAGATTGTTAATCTTCACTTGTGGTTTATGCAAGTATAGGCTTATAAGCTGGACACGAGTTCTCTCACATTGACAGTGGCTTGACGAAAAACGCAGACTAACCTCACACTCATCTGGTGCCCTCGGGAAGTGGAGATGTTTGAGATGTATATATATCTCGAAGTCTCTACTTCTTTGTAGGGTCTGATGGTGTAGTGGGTTAAAGCGTACTAGTTATGGCAGCTACTGGAAGGTAGTTGTGCTTTCTGGGTTCGAGTCCCACTGGTGGGTGTTGTCCAAAGATTGTTAATCTTCACTTGTGGTTTATGCAAGTATAGGCTTATAAGCTGGACACGAGTTCTCTCACATTGACAGTGGCTTGACGAAAAACGCAGACTAACCTCACACTCATCTGGTGCCCTCGGGAAGTGGAGATGTTTGAGATGTATATATATCTCGAAGTCTCTACTTCTTTGTAGGGTCTGATGGTGTAGTGGGTTAAAGCGTACTAGTTATGGCAGCTACTGGAAGGTAGTTGTGCTTTCTGGGTTCGAGTCCCACTGGTGGGTGTTGTCCAAAGATTGTTAATCTTCACTTGTGGTTTATGCAAGTATAGGCTTATAAGCTGGACACGAGTTCTCTCACATTGACAGTGGCTTGACGAAAAACGCAGACTAACCTCACACTCATCTGGTGCCCTCGGGAAGTGGAGATGTTTGAGATGTATATATATCTCGAAGTCTCTACTTCTTTGTAGGGTCTGATGGTGTAGTGGGTTAAAGCGTACTAGTTATGGCAGCTACTGGAAGGTAGTTGTGCTTTCTGGGTTCGAGTCCCACTGGTGGGTGTTGTCCAAAGATTGTTAATCTTCACTTGTGGTTTATGCAAGTATAGGCTTATAAGCTGGACACGAGTTCTCTCACATTGACAGTGGCTTGACGAAAAACGCAGACTAACCTCACACTCATCTGGTGCCCTCGGGAAGTGGAGATGTTTGAGATGTATATATATCTCGAAGTCTCTACTTCTTTGTAGGGTCTGATGGTGTAGTGGGTTAAAGCGTACTAGTTATGGCAGCTACTGGAAGGTAGTTGTGCTTTCTGGGTTCGAGTCCCACTGGTGGGTGTTGTCCAAAGATTGTTAATCTTCACTTGTGGTTTATGCAAGTATAGGCTTATAAGCTGGACACGAGTTCTCTCACATTGACAGTGGCTTGACGAAAAACGCAGACTAACCTCACACTCATCTGGTGCCCTCGGGAAGTGGAGATGTTTGAGATGTATATATATCTCGAAGTCTCTACTTCTTTGTAGGGTCTGATGGTGTAGTGGGTTAAAGCGTACTAGTTATGGCAGCTACTGGAAGGTAGTTGTGCTTTCTGGGTTCGAGTCCCACTGGTGGGTGTTGTCCAAAGATTGTTAATCTTCACTTGTGGTTTATGCAAGTATAGGCTTATAAGCTGGACACGAGTTCTCTCACATTGACAGTGGCTTGACGAAAAACGCAGACTAACCTCACACTCATCTGGTGCCCTCGGGAAGTGGAGATGTTTGAGATGTATATATATCTCGAAGTCTCTACTTCTTTGTAGGGTCTGATGGTGTAGTGGGTTAAAGCGTACTAGTTATGGCAGCTACTGGAAGGTAGTTGTGCTTTCTGGGTTCGAGTCCCACTGGTGGGTGTTGTCCAAAGATTGTTAATCTTCACTTGTGGTTTATGCAAGTATAGGCTTATAAGCTGGACACGAGTTCTCTCACATTGACAGTGGCTTGACGAAAAACGCAGACTAACCTCACACTCATCTGGTGCCCTCGGGAAGTGGAGATGTTTGAGATGTATATATATCTCGAAGTCTCTACTTCTTTGTAGGGTCTGATGGTGTAGTGGGTTAAAGCGTACTAGTTATGGCAGCTACTGGAAGGTAGTTGTGCTTTCTGGGTTCGAGTCCCACTGGTGGGTGTTGTCCAAAGATTGTTAATCTTCACTTGTGGTTTATGCAAGTATAGGCTTATAAGCTGGACACGAGTTCTCTCACATTGACAGTGGCTTGACGAAAAACGCAGACTAACCTCACACTCATCTGGTGCCCTCGGGAAGTGGAGATGTTTGAGATGTATATATATCTCGAAGTCTCTACTTCTTTGTAGGGTCTGATGGTGTAGTGGGTTAAAGCGTACTAGTTATGGCAGCTACTGGAAGGTAGTTGTGCTTTCTGGGTTCGAGTCCCACTGGTGGGTGTTGTCCAAAGATTGTTAATCTTCACTTGTGGTTTATGCAAGTATAGGCTTATAAGCTGGACACGAGTTCTCTCACATTGACAGTGGCTTGACGAAAAACGCAGACTAACCTCACACTCATCTGGTGCCCTCGGGAAGTGGAGATGTTTGAGATGTATATATATCTCGAAGTCTCTACTTCTTTGTAGGGTCTGATGGTGTAGTGGGTTAAAGCGTACTAGTTATGGCAGCTACGGAAGGTAGTTGTGCTTTCTGGGTTCGAGTCCCACTGGTGGGTGTTGTCCAAAGATTGTTAATCTTCACTTGTGGTTTATGCAAGTATAGGCTTATCCCAGACAAGAGTATTGTATCCTTCCGCCTAGTCAAAGTTCTACCCAGTTACTAGCAAGGTTTAAGTTATAACAATTAAACTCTGTTGTACTTAATTGATCCAGACTGGTTGAATTATTTTACTGAAATAAATTACACAAGCCTCTAACGGCAGAGCTGTTCCCGATCACAAAAATGGTTATTAAAACTTTGAGAAATAGTAGACCTGTCAACCCCTGATGACCTATGACCGCCGGTCACTCCGCTTTAAAAGTTAGATCTGATTCGTGACGTCACTGATGGTGACTTAAACTCAATAATTAGAATACTCTTGATATTGTATCCAGTACTATTATACAATACAATTTTAATGCAAAATGAATAAAGGCTAATTTTCTCTAAATTACTGAATACTATAGGATGATTCATTATACGCAGCTATGAACAAAGCGTCGGTTATTTCCACCGCGAATTCCCCTGGGGTCAGGTCACCATGCGGCTCAGCTTCCCATTCTCTTTTGTCGATAAACCACTCTGGATAATTCTTACAACAGCCTAGTTTGTTACAACCCCCCCGCACAAGCACTTAGTAAACCTTGTTAATTTGTTAAAATTCACGAGGTTTAGTATCCAAACCCACAATTCAACTCATGCCACAAACAAAAGCTAACCTAACTAATAAAATTTGACAAATAATAGTCCAACATCATAATGAACATGTTCATATTTCATAAATTTCTCAGCTGTCAACTGACAGCAATCCTCCAATATCAGGAAACATACATCCTATCCTTACTGACATAGCTAAATAACATGTCCCTACTCTACCATCAAAAACTAGCTATTAAACTCTCTTGGCTCTTCACTAGCCAAGTCCATGTGTCCTCTAGAGCCGGCCACACCGTGCTCAAACAAACATTAAAGTTATATCATCAGACTGAACTTTCAGTCATCCGGGAGCGTACTACGGAACTATCAGTTCACATCCGAGTACTAACCACTCCCCATCAATGTCAACCTTGACATGTTAAGGAACACACCTAACGTTTATTTCATGTATCTAAAAATATAAAAAAAATTCCTATACTATATCACAGGTTTCAGCTGACTGTACAGCCAAGTGTTCTCACTCACTAGAAATGTCAATGTTTATATTGGTCCGCCTCTCCTGTGTTCAAACATTCTGAAAAAAATAGCACACAACATAATTTTCCATAACCGTTTGTTCTGGGCTGAGACAATTACACAGGGGCTTCGATTTTGATTACTGACCAATTTATAGAGTAAAATTCATATATTATACTAGAATTATTATTTTAAATCTGTTTTTCAACATTTATAAAGTATTGATTCTAAATCTGTTTTTCAACATTTAAACAAAAGGTTCCAGATGTTCTTTACACAGATGTTCAGAGCCATCTTTGTTGTTCGTATCAATTGTTCATATTGAGTAAACGATAAAAAAAAAATCGACGCTGCTGGATGCTGAATGTAGTCGCTGACGATGACGGTGTCGATCTTGCTTCCTCTCATGTGTAGACATCAATACCTGGTCCTCTTGTACTCCCATCCGGTACTCCTGAATGACGACAGAGTGTAGTAGAGCTGAGTGCCAAGTGACAGCTGTAGAATACTGTTACTTCGGCCATTAATCTTGCTCTCGACAGTCCACACGCCTTCATATCAATCACAGTTCACACGGCAGTCTTGATGTTAAACTTGACGTCGCAGATGACCACAGCAGAGCAGAACTGGATGTACCAACAGTGTCTCTTAGCAGGAGTGGTGTCAGAAGGTCGTAGAGGCGGGTGGCTTGTTTGCAGAACAGGTGAATCTCGTCTTCCATCATTGCTCACGTCATCTCAGGCGTTTCTTGATGTCCCCAGGTTACTAGGCCGTAAACACCAACTGTGTATACCCTCGTACCGCCGACTTTAGGCCAAAGGAGACAATTTTGCGACCTTCTATTGGCGAGTCCCGGTACTCTGTAGGGAAACCGTGCCTTCCACCTGTGACCGCCTTACTTCCGCTTTCTTGTTACTTCAGATGACGTAATCATTAATCTTCCGGCGAAACTCTTGAGTACTGCTACGCGCTTTCCATTTCTTGACCTCTCCTCCAACACTGCTGGAATGGCTGCAGTCTTGATGACGCAGCAGGTGGGTAGTGGTGATCTCGAGACAGCTACCCCGGCGTTGTATGGCACCTCCGGTGACTGCTATAATGTGGACAGCTCGCTGGCCCTGACAACCTCGTTAGTGACGTGAGGCGTCGGCCGGGTGACTCTTGGACAGTCACTCATCCCCAAAGTAACTGATGTATGGGTTACTGGGTCTAGTGGGGGGAGGGCTTTGTGTAACGTGCCTCCCCCCTCGGTCTTTACAGACAAGGGTTCACGTGTGGCTGGAACAACTGGGTCGGTGTACCAATCAGACCTGGGAACAGACAGACAACACAGCGGAAGCATAGATATACTCTGGGTTTGGTGGAGGTGGAACCCCAGAGCACGGTAAAAGTTGCTACCTGAGTCAACTATAGACATAGTACATCTCATTGCCTTTACAGGAAAATCTAATGAATACTAAATTATACTAACCAAGGAAGTTACTTTACTGTACAGCGCGAGATCTCGTCACCATAGGGTGGCGAGACTGCACCTGACTACTGATGAGCGATGACAGAGGGTCATCCTCATCTTCTGACTCGTCGGTGAAGCCATGAGTCAGCACTGCTGAGTCAGGAACTAGACCCGCTGAAGGCAGTTCTAATTCTTCTCTAGCATGATATTGTTTCAATTTATTTACATGAATTGTCCTTTCCACCTGGTCCTCGAACACTCCTTTTATAACAAGATTAACTGGCCCCGCCCTTTTAATTACTCTATATGGTCCTCGCCACCTCGGAGCTAGTTTCCTGCTCTGATTGGCGGGCGCAGCCTCATTCACTCTCAATACGAGGCTTCCTTCCGTCAACTCAAGAGGGCGCACTTTCTTGTCATAAAAATGAGCATACCGAGTCCGTGCCTTCTTGGACGCTTCAGCTGCAATATTCCATGCATTTCTCATTTTTCCAAGGACCTCTGAAGGATAGTCCTCCCCGTATGCAATATTATGTCTGTTAAGCAGACCTGACGGGAAATTGCATGAATTACCAGTAAACAAATGTAGTGGTTGGGTGTTAATTGATTGGTGGATGGCAGTATTCAAGGCGAACTGAACATAGGGTAGGTGTTCATCCCAGGTGTTTGCATCATGTTCAGCAAGGATTGCAAGCATATCCGTGACTGAACGATTAGTCCGTTCCGTCATTCCGTTTGCTTGTGGGTGGTAGGCCGTTGTAAAAGCCGACGTTGTCTCTAAAATCTTACAAACTTCTCTAAATATATTCCCATTGAATTCTTGACCCCGGTCAGAGACTAAAACTTTAGGAGGTCCGAATACAGTAACGAACCTACGCAAGAACGCATCTGCAACCGTACGAGAATCCTTCTGAGGTAATGCAACTAGTGTAGTGTATCTAGACAGATGGTCAACTAGCACCAACACGTATCTGTTACCCGCATGACTGTGGTGTAAATCAATCAGATCGGCCCCCACACGATCTAACGGTTCACGAATTTCAGGAAATTCCTGAAGTGGGGCTTGTACCTTAAGGGTACCTTTCCTCCTCTGGCAACGAGGGCACGACTTCACGTAATTGATTACCTCAGAAAGTAATCCTGGAAAATAAAATAGAGACTTTGCTTTTAAGTGCGTTTTAAAGATCCCCGGATGCCCTGCAATTTTTGAAGCATGCGCAAGCTTTAATGCGGATGACCGCAACGCGTCCGGAATAACTAGCTGAAATACTGCCCTATCATTCTGGCTATTAACATAATACAGGACGCCCTGTTTCATCTCAAAATCATGAATAGGTAAATTCTTTTTCTTTTTCGGGTATTTTCCTCCCTCTAAATACTCAATAATCTCTTTCCATCTAGGCTCGTTCATCTGGTATTCTCTCATTTTATCTGATGGAATGGTTTCAATGTTTTCATTAATTTGTACTGCCGCTATATTTCTACTTAGCGTATCTGGCACAACATGTGCTGGACCAGGCTTGTACAAGATCTGGAATGAGTGGGCCGAAAGTTCGTGAGACCAGCGTGACATTCGTGGGCATTTCGTTCGCTTTTTAAATATGTGTGTTAACGCTCGATGGTCTGTGTAGATTACAAAATGCCGCTGAAATAGGTAAGGCTCGAAATACCTAACTGATTCTACTACTGCCAGTGCCTCCCGATCCGTAGCTGAATAACGAACTTCAGGTCCTTTGACCTTCCTACTGAAATAGGCTACTGGATGGGGTAAATTATCTGCGTCTCGCTGAATTAAGCACCCGCCAATAGCAATACCGCTGGCGTCAGTGTGCACTTCCCACTCTTTCTCAAAATCAGGAATAGCCAATACCGGTGTCGTGATTAGTTGGTCTTTCAGTTTGCGATAGGCCTCGTCATGTTCAGATTTCCACACAAACTTCGCATTTTTCTTTGTCAGATCAGTCAGGGGTGCTGAAATGCCAGCGAAACCTTCAATATGACGACGAAAATATCCGGCCGCTCCCAAAAACCTACGCACGTCCTTTGCTGTCCTTGGAGTAGGCATGTCCGCAATGGCGCGGCAAGAATCTGGGTCAGGTCGGATACCGTCTGGGCACACCTGGAACCCCAGAAATTTGAATTTCTGAGCCGCCAGGGTGCACTTCTGAACATTCAGCCTGAAACCTGCCTGATCTAACAACTTCAAAGTCTCAGTCAAGTCCTGCAGGTGTTCCTCAAACGTCCTGGAATATATCACAACATCATCCAGGTACGCTAAAGAATGCCTACCCAGTACCGGACTAAGGATAAAGTTGATGGCCCTCTGAAACGACGAAGGCGCTGTCTTCAAACCAAACGGCATCCTACGGAATTGATAAGTGTGCCTACCATCCGAGAATGCTGTTTTTTCCCTATCTTGTTCTGCCACCGGAATCGCCCAATACGCCGATTTTGCGTCAAGAGTTGAGAAATACTTAGCAGCACCAAATTGATCTATTATCTCCTGTATTCGGGGCAACGGATACACATCACCCTTAGTTAATTCGTTCACCTTCCGGTAGTCAACACAGAAACGATAACTACCGTCCGGTTTCCGAACTAGCACAACAGGAGAGAGCCATGGTGACGTACTAGGCTCTATCACGCCCTGTCTCAACATTTTCTGGCACTCCTCCCTGATAATGTTCTTTGCCTGTTCCGGCAACCTCCACTGTCTTGTGTACACAGGCAAATGGTCACCAGTTGGAATGGTGTGCTCGATCTTATCAAGGAGACCAATTTGGTCATCCTCTGTCGCAAACAATTTCGGGAATTTTCGTAAAACTCCTCTCAGTGCCTTCCTATCCGCCTGTGCAACATGTTGCAAATCAAGTGCTGAAATTAATTTTTCCACTTCCTCTACATTCTGTGCAACATTTCTCGTCTCGTATTGTCCTGTGGATGGTGTTTTAGTGTTCAACATATTCAGTGCACTACATTGTGCAGTGACGGCTGGCGTCTCAGCTGACTCATGGTGAAAGATTTCTGTGTCCTCCACCATGGTTCCCTGAGATACCCGATCACCTGCCCTGAAGCGAAAAGTCTTATGTGAAAGATTGACAACTGGAATGAGTGCACCTTTATCGAGCACTACAACTAAGTGATGAGGAATTAATAAACTATCACATCTCCCAGCCACCTGAAGGGTGGTACCTGGTTGTATGTGACGTCCCACGGCTACTTTAATAAATTTAACAGAATGTGGTGGGCAACTCTGTTTGGTCAATGCATGCAAGGCGCATGACCTCTTAACTGTGTCTGGAAGAGACTTAAAAATCAATTTTGGATAGTGCGCATTATATTTCAGCTTCCTCTTAATTGAAGCTACAACTGGGGGATGGTCGATCATCTCCACTGGGTAGGAAGTCTGTCCCAACTGCAACCTGCAGTTCCTAGCCCCTTTTTGAGCAGACAAGGAATAATCAAATCGCGACAGAAAATCAGTTCCCATTAAGATGTGACCAGGAAAATCAAGGTTCTCTACGATCGTACATGTGTGAGGCTGCAATGCCCCATCAATATCAAAATTAACTGTACCTTGACCTACGATCTCAATCTTCTCCCCATTGACCGCTGTTAATGTCTTTGCGCAACGTTGAAGACGTGTATACTTGAAATTGCTGAAGGCTGACTTTTTAATTACCGTCGCCTGGCTTCCTGTATCAACAAAAGCTGTCAATCTCACACCTTCCACTTTCACCTCAAAAGTAGGCCTACCATCACTAGGAGCCTGCTTTCATGCTTTCGTAGGAGTGACTTCGCAATCCCTCTGTATATGCCCGCGCTTCCAGCAGGAGTAACACCTCCGCGGATCTCTGTTGGTACCCCGCGCAGGGTGGCTCGAACTTGCAGCTGGGGGCTGCTTCCCGCCTGATGAACCCGCGCCACAGTTCCTCGGCTTGGTTCCCTCACCTTTACTTAACGCCTCTACGTATGGCGACAACTGAGTGCCCGGCGTCTCCGTGCGCATCTGCCTGTCTAAGGCTGTGGCGGCCTGGGGTTGGGGTTGAGGTATGGTGTGGGTGGCCTGGGGTTGGGGTGTGGATGAGGTTGGGGTAGAGGTATGGTGTGGGTGGCCTCGGGTTGGGGTGTGGATTGAGGTTGGGGTTGAGGTATGGTGTGGGTGACCTCAGGCTGGGGTGTGGATTGAGGTTGGGGTTGAGGTATGGTGTGGGTGACCTCAGGCTGGGGTGTGGATTGAGGTTGGGGTTGAGGCTGAGGTATGGTGTGGGTGGCCTCGGGTTGGGGTGTGGATTGAGGTTGGGGTGGGTATGGGGTGGCCTGGGGTTGGAATGGGTATGGGGTGGCCTGGGGTTGGAATGGGTATGGGTATGGGTATGGGGTGGCCTGGGGTTGGAATGGGTATGGGGTGGCCTGGGGT
The DNA here is from genome assembly GCF_020424385.1 of Procambarus clarkii. Taxonomy (NCBI): domain Eukaryota; kingdom Metazoa; phylum Arthropoda; class Malacostraca; order Decapoda; family Cambaridae; genus Procambarus; species Procambarus clarkii. Next base: position 22,068 of record NW_025572202.1, read on the forward strand.
TGGAATGGGTATGGGTATGGGGTGGCCTGGGGTTGGAATGGGTATGGAGCGGCCTGGGGTTGGGGGAAGGGTTGGTATGGGAACTGAGGATGGGGTTGGTATGGGAATTGAGGATGGGGTAGGTATGGGAGGTGGGGTTGGGGTTGTTGTAGTGACGGATGAGGTGTACCTAGGTGTTGTGGGTGCTGTGGTATTGGTGTTATGTTGGGTAGTTCCTGCTGTTGGTGTGGTTGTTCATGTTCCCGTTGAACGGGTTGCTGTTCTCTACCGAGCGAAGTGGGACGTCCTGCCATACTAACTGAGGCCCCCTGTCTACCCTGCTGGCATGGCGTCGATGTTATTTGTGGGGGAACCCAAGACGGCTCTCCCCACTCATGGGACGACTCCTCGCAAGACTCCCCACTCATGTCAATAATAGTATCGCTACTGGGATGGAAAGATATCCTCGACTGCCCAGTCCCATGCAGAACCCGTGTACTCGTCGCTTCAGTCCCACTGACCCCACCTGTGGTGCCAGTTGAGCCACCTGAGCGATCCCCAGTGGTGTCGGAAGAGGCGCTGTCCTCTACACTTCCACTCCCACTGGTCCCTATTGACTGGTCACTGTCTGGGTTAAACATTTTCTGTGATTCCTGGTGTGCCACGTCTCTTCTAAACTACCCTTTAGTACACCCTCGACCCGGACTCACTACAACCGTGATCTTACACAGATAAAAAAAAATCACAACTCTCTTCTAAGAGAAAACCACTAAATTCCCAAAATAGGAAATACAACGATTTATCGAGAGAATCGCTGAAGTGAATCCAATGAATGAGTGTCTGCCCCGCACTCGTGTCTGACCGTGAAATATCCCGCAGGTCTATTGCTGAAACCTAAGTCCTTTACGTTAAAAAATTAAAGAATCCAATTTATATAAAACAATTTAAATGATAACGCAACTAACGCGCAGCACTCGTGATGGATTAATAAAGAATATTTACTGTACTTGAATACTAAACGCGCTTGAAGTGAGCAGCGTGGCCCCTGATGACTGATGGAGCGGGACCAGCTGCGCTGAAAAAACTAAGTCCCGCGCTTTTTCGCTTAAACGCTGAAAAATCAAAATTTTTGTTCTGAAGGAAAATAACTAGTTTTACGTTAATAAACCGCTCTAGCGATTAATATAGACACCCAGGACCTATATATGCTTATCAAAAATTGAATTTTTATCAAAAACTGCGTCTTTACTCAATTGCTGGACTCTGCCAATTTTCCTGACTCCGAGGGAAAAATATTCTATCACCCCAAATATCACAAAACTCGTTTAATTCACAAAAATTTGGGTTTCTCGTTCCCAGATATAATAAGCTGGACACGAGTTCTCTCACATTGACAGTGGCTTGACGAAAAACGCAAACTAACCTCACACTCATCTGGTGCCCTCGGGAAGTGGAGATGTTTGAGATGTATATATATCTCGAAGTCTCTACTTCTTTGTAGGGTCTGATGGTGTAGTTGGTTAAAGCGTACTAGTTATGGCAGCTACTGGAAGGTAGTTGTGCTTTCTGGGTTCGAGTCCCACTGGTGGGTGTTGTCCAAAGATTGTTAATCTTCACTTGTGGTTTATGCAAGTATAGGCTTATAAGCTGGACGCGAGTTCTCTCACATTGACAGTGGCTTGACGAAAAACGCAAACTAACCTCACACTCATCTGGTGCCCTCGGGAAGTGGAGATGTTTGAGATGTATATATATCTCGAAGTCTCTACTTCTTTGTAGGGTCTGATGGTGTAGTGGGTTAAAGCGTACTAGTTATGGCAGCTACTGGAAGGTAGTTGTGCTTTCTGGGTTCGAGTCCCACTGGTGGGTGTTGTCCAAAGATTGTTAATCTTCACTTGTGGTTTATGCAAGTATAGGCTTATAAACTGGACACGAGTTCTCTCACATTGACAGTGGCTTGACGAAAAACGCAGACTAACCTCACACTCATCTGGTGCCCTCGGGAAGTGGAGATGTTTGAGATGTATATATATCTCGAAGTCTCTACTTCTTTGTAGGGTCTGATGGTGTAGTGGGTTAAAGCGTACTAGTTATGGCAGCTACTGGAAGGTAGTTGTGCTTTCTGGGTTCGAGTCCCACTGGTGGGTGTTGTCCAAAGATTGTTAATCTTCACTTGTAGTTTATGCAAGTATAGGCTTATAAGCTGGACACGAGTTCTCTCACAATGACAGTAGCTTGACGAAAAACGCAGACTAACCTCACACTTATCTAGTGCCCTCGGGAAGTGGAGATGTTTGAGATGTATATATATCTCGAAGTCTCTACTTCTTTGTAGGGTCTGATGGTGTAGTGGGTTAAAGCGTACTAGTTATGGCAGCTACTGGAAGGTAGTTGTGCTTTCTGGGTTCGAGTCCCACTGGTGGGTGTTGTCCAAAGATTGTTAATCTTCACTTGTGGTTTATGCAAGTATAGGCTTATAAGCTGGACACGAGTTCTCTCACATTGACAGTGGCTTGACGAAAAACGCAAACTAACCTCACACTCATCTGGTGCCCTCGGGAAGTGGAGATGTTTGAGATGTATATATATCTCGAAGTCTCTACTTCTTTGTAGGGTCTGATGGTGTAGTGGGTTAAAGCGTACTAGTTATGGCAGCTACTGGAAGGTAGTTGTGCTTTCTGGGTTCGAGTCCCACTGGTGGGTGTTGTCCAAAGATTGTTAATCTTCACTTGTGGTTTATGCAAGTATAGGCTTATAAGCTGGACACGAGTTCTCTCACATTGACAGTGGCTTGACGAAAAACGCAAACTAACCTCACACTCATCTGGTGCCCTCGGGAAGTGGAGATGTTTGAGATGTATATATATCTCGAAGTCTCTACTTCTTTGTAGGGTCTGATGGTGTAGTGGGTTAAAGCGTACTAGTTATGGCAGCTACTGGAAGGTAGTTGTGCTTTCTGGGTTCGAGTCCCACTGGTGGGTGTTGTCCAAAGATTGTTAATCTTCACTTGTGGTTTATGCAAGTATAGGCTTATAAACTGGACACGAGTTCTCTCACATTGACAGTGGCTTGACGAAAAACGCAGACTAACCTCACACTCATCTGGTGCCCTCGGGAAGCGGAGATGTTTGAGATGTATATATATCTCGAAGTCTCTACTTCTTTGTAGGGTCTGATGGTGTAGTGGGTTAAAGCGTACTAGTTATAGCAGTTACTGGAAGGTAGTTGTGCTTTCTGGGTTCGAGTCCCACTGGTGGGTGTTGTCCAAAGATTGTTAATCTTCTCTTGTGGTTTATGCAAGTATAGGCTTATAAGCTGGACACGAGTTCTCTCATATTGACAGTTACTTGACGAAAAACGCAGACTAACCTCACACTCATCTGGTGCCCTCGGGAAGTGGAGATGTTTGAGATGTATATATATCTCGAAGTCTCTACTTCTTTGTAGGGTCTGATGGTGTAGTGGGTTAAAGCGTACTAGTTATGGCAGCTACTGGAAGGTAGTTGTGCTTTCTGGGTTCGAGTCCCACTGGTGGGTGTTGTCCAAAGATTGTTAATCTTCACTTGTGGTTTATGCAAGTATAGGCTTATAAGCTGGACACGAGTTCTCTCACATTGACAGTGGCTTGACGAAAAACGCAAACTAACCTCACACTCATCTGGTGCCCTCGGGAAGTGGAGATGTTTGAGATGTATATATATCTCGAAGTCTCTACTTCTTTGTAGGGGCTGATGGTGTAGTGGGTTAAAGCGTACTAGTTATGGCAGCTACTGGAAGGTAATTGTGCTTTCTGGGTTCGAGTCCCACTGGTGGGTGTTGTCCAAAGATTGTTAATCTTCACTTGTGGTTTATGCAAGTATAGGCTTATAAACTGGACACGAGTTCTCTCACATTGACAGTGGCTTGACGAAAAACGCAGACTAACCTCACACTCATCTGGTGCCCTCGGGAAGTGGAGATGTTTGAGATGTATATATATCTCGAAGTCTCTATAGGCTTATAAACTGGACACGAGTTCTCTCACATTGACAGTGGCTTGACGAAAAACGCAGACTAACCTCACACTCATCTGGTGCCCTCGGGAAGTGGAGATGTTTGAGATGTATATATATCTCGAAGTCTCTACTTCTTTGTAGGGTCTGATGGTGTAGTGGGTTAAAGCGTACTAGTTATGGCAGCTACTGGAAGGTAGTTGTGCTTTCTTGGTTCGAGTCCCACTGGTGGGTGTTGTCCAAAGATTGTTAATCTTCACTTGTGGTTTATGCAAGTATAGGCTTATAAGCTGGACACGAGTTCTCTCACATTGACAGTGGCTTGACGAAAAATGCAGACTAACCTCACACTCATCTGGTGCCCTTGGGAAGTGGAGACGTTTGAGATGTATATATATCTCGAAGTCTCTACTTCTTTGTAGAGTCTGATGGTGTAGTGGGTTAAAGCGTACTAGTTACGGCAGCTACTGGAAGGTAGTGGTGCTTTCTGGGTTCGAGTCCCACTGGTGGGTGTTGTCCAAAGATTGTTAATCTTCACTTGTAGTTTATGCAAGTATAGGCTTATAAGCTGGACACGAGTTCTCTCACATTGACAGTGGCTTGACGAAAAACGCAGACTAACCTCACACTCATCTGGTGCCCTCGGGAAGTGGAGACATTTGAGATGTATATATATCTCGAAGTCTCTACTTCTTTGTAGGGTCTGATGGTGTAGTGGGTTAAAGCGTACTAGTTATGGCAGCTACTGGAAGGTAATTGTGCTTTCTGGGTTCGAGTCCCACTGGTGGGTGTTGTCCAAAGATTGTTAATCTTCACTTGTGGTTTATGCAAGTATAGGCTTATAAGCTGGACACGAGTTCTCTCACATTGACAGTGCCTTGACGAAAAACGCAGACTAACCTCACACTCATCTGGTGCCCTCGGGAAGTGGAGATGTTTGAGATGTATATATATCTCGAAGTCTCTACTTCTTTGTAGGGTCTGATGGTGTAGTGGGTTAAAGCGTACTAGTTATGGCAGCTACTGGAAGGTAGTTGTGCTTTCTGGGTTCGAGTCCCACTGGTGGGTGTTGTCCAAAGATTGTTAATCTTCACTTGTGGTTTATGCAAGTATAGGCTTATAAGCTGGACGCGAGTTCTCTCACATTGACAGTGGCTTGACGAAAAAACGCAAACTAACCTCACACTCATCTGGTGCCCTCGGGAAGTGGAGATGTTTGAGATGTATATATATCTCGAAGTCTCTACTTCTTTGTAGGGGCTGATGGTGTAGTGGGTTAAAGCGTACTAGTTATGGCAGCTACTGGAAGGTAGTTGTGCTTTCTGGGTTCGAGTCCCACTGGTGGGTGTTGTCCAAAGATTGTTAATCTTCACTTGTGGTTTATGCAAGTATAGGCTTATAAACTGGACACGAGTTCTCTCACATTGACAGTGGCTTGACGAAAAACGCAGACTAACCTCAAACTCATCTGGTGCCCTCGGGAAGTGGAGATGTTTGAGATGTATATATATCTCGAAGTCTCTACTTCTTTGTAGGGTCTGATGGTGTAGTGGGTTAAAGCGTACTAGTTATGGCAGCTACTGGAAGGTAGTTGTGCTTTCTGGGTTCGAGTCCCACTGGTGGGTGTTGTCCAAAGATTGTTAATCTTCACTTGTAGTTTATGCAAGTATAGGCTTATAAGCTGGACACGAGTTCTCTCACAATGACAGTAGCTTGACGAAAAACGCAGACTAACCTCACACTTATCTGGTGCCCTCGGGAAGTGGAGATGTTTGAGATGTATATATATCTCGAAGTCTCAACTTCTTTGTAGGGTCTGATGGTGTAGTGGGTTAAAGCGTACTAGTTATGGCAGCTACTGGAAGGTAGTTGTGCTTTCTGGGTTCGAGTCCCACTGGTGGGTGTTGTCCAAAGATTGTTAATCTTCACTTGTGGTTTATGCAAGTATAGGCTTATAAGCTGGACACGAGTTCTCTCACATTGACAGTGGCTTGACGAAAAACGCAAACTAACCTCACACTCATCTGGTGCCCTCGGGAAGTGGAGATGTTTGAGATGTATATATATCTCGAAGTCTCTACTTCTTTGTAGGGTCTGATGGTGTAGTGGGTTAAAGCGTACTAGTTATGGCAGCTACTGGAAGGTAGTTGTGCTTTCTGGGTTCGAGTCCCACTGGTGGGTGTTGTCCAAAGATTGTTAATCTTCACTTGTGGTTTATGCAAGTATAGGCTTATAAACTGGACACGAGTTCTCTCACATTGACAGTGGCTTGACGAAAAACGCAGACTAACCTCACACTCATCTGGTGCCCTCGGGAAGCAGAGATGTTTGAGATGTATATATATCTCGAAGTCTCTACTTCTTTGTAGGGTCTGATGGTGTAGTGGGTTAAAGCGTACTAGTTATAGCAGTTACTGGAAGGTAGTTGTGCTTTCTGGGTTCGAGTCCCACTGGTGGGTGTTGTCCAAAGATTGTTAATCTTCTCTTGTGGTTTATGCAAGTATAGGCTTATAAGCTGGACACGAATTCTCTCACATTGACAGTTACTTGACGAAAAACGCAGACTAACCTCACACTCATCTGGTGCCCTCGGGAAGTGGAGATGTTTGAGATGTATATATATCTCGAAGTCTCTACTTCTTTGTAGGGTCTGATGGTGTAGTGGGTTAAAGCGTACTAGTTATGGCAGCTACTGGAAGGTAGTTGTGCTTTCTGGGTTCGAGTCCCACTGGTGGGTGTTGTCCAAAGATTGTTAATCTTCTCTTGTGGTTTATGCAAGTATAGGCTTATAAGCTGGACACGAGTTCTCTCACATTGACAGTTACTTGACGAAAAACGCAGACTAACCTCACACTCATCTGGTGCTCTCGGGAAGTGGAGATGTTTGAGATGTATATATATCTCGAAGTCTCTACTTCTTTGTAGGGTCTGATGGTGTAGTGGGTTAAAGCGTACTAGTTATGGCAGCTACTGGAAGGTAGTTGTGCTTTTGGGTTCGAGTCCCACTGGTGGGTGTTGTCCAAAGATTGTTAATCTTCACTTGTGGTTTATGCAAGTATAGGCTTATAAGCTGGACGCGAGTTCTCTCACATTGACAGTGGCTTGACGAGAAAACGCAAACTAACCTCACACTCATCTGGTCCCCTCGGGAAGTGGAGATGTTTGAGATGTATATATATCTCGAAGTCTCTACTTCTTTGTAGCGGCTGATGGTGTAGTGGGTTAAAGCGTACTAGTTATGGCAGCTACTGGAAGGTAGTTGTGCTTTCTGGGTTCGAGTCCCACTGGTGGGTGTTGTCCAAAGATTGTTAATCTTCACTTGTGGTTTATGCAAGTATTGGCTTATAAACTGGACACGAGTTCTCTCACATTGACAGTGGCTTGACGAAAAACGCAGACTAACCTCAAACTCATCTGGTGCCCTCGGGAAGTGGAGATGTTTGAGATGTATATATATCTCGAAGTCTCTACTTCTTTGTAGGGTCTGATGGTGTAGTGGGTTAAAGCGCACTAGTTATGGCAGCTACTGGAAGGTAGTTGTGCTTTCTGGGTTCGAGTCCCACTGGTGGGTGTTGTCCAAAGATTGTTAATCTTCACTTGTAGTTTATGCAAGTATAGGCTTATAAGCTGGACACGAGTTCTCTCACAATGACAGTAGCTTGACGAAAAACGCAGACTAACCTCACACTTATCTGGTGCCCTCGGGAAGTGGAGATGTTTGAGATGTATATATATCTCGAAGTCTCTACTTCTTTGTAGGGTCTGATGGTGTAGTGGGTTAAAGCGTACTAGTTATGGCAGCTACTGGAAGGTAGTTGTGCTTTCTGGGTTCGAGTCCCACTGGTGGGTGTTGTCCAAAGATTGTTAATCTTCACTTGTGGTTTATGCAAGTATAGGCTTATAAGCTGGACACGAGTTCTCTCACATTGACAGTGGCTTGACGAAAAACGCAAACTAACCTCACACTCATCTGGTGCCCTCGGGAAGTGGAGATGTTTGAGATGTATATATATCTCGAAGTCTCTACTTCTTTGTAGGGTCTGATGGTGTAGTGGGTTAAAGCGTACTAGTTATGGCAGCTACTGGAAGGTAGTTGTGCTTTCTGGGTTCGAGTCCCACTGGTGGGTGTTGTCCAAAGATTGTTAATCTTCACTTGTGGTTTATGCAAGTATAGGCTTATAAACTGGACACGAGTTCTCTCACATTGACAGTGGCTTGACGAAAAACGCAGACTAACCTCACACTCATCTGGTGCCCTCGGGAAGCGGAGATGTTTGAGATGTATATATATCTCGAAGTCTCTACTTCTTTGTAGGGTCTGATGGTGTAGTGGGTTAAAGCGTACTAGTTATAGCAGCTACTGGAAGGTAGTTGTGCTTTCTGGGTTCGAGTCCCACTGGTGGGTGTTGTCCAAAGATTGTTAATCTTCACTTGTGGTTTATGCAAGTATAGGCTTATAAGCTGGACACGAGTTCTCTCACATTGACAGTGGCTTGACGAAAAACGCAGACTAACCTCACACTCATCTGGTGCCCTCGGGAAGTGGAGATGTTTGAGATGTATATATATCTCGAAGTCTCTACTTCTTTGTAGGGTCTGATGGTGTAGTGGATTAAAGCGTACTAGTTATGGCAGCTACTGGAAGGTAGTTGTGCTTTCTGGGTTCGAGTCCCACTGGTGGGTGTTGTCTAAAGATTGTTAATCTTCACTTGTGGTTTATGCAAGTATAGGCTTATAAGCTGGACACGAGTTCTCTCACATTGACAGTTACTTGACGAAAAACGCAGACTAACCTCACACTCATCTGGTGCCCTCGGGAAGTGGAGATGTTTGAGATGTATATATATCTCGAAGTCTCTACTTCTTTGTAGGGTCTGATGGTGTAGTGGGTTAAAGCGTACTAGTTATGGCAGCTACTGGAAGGTAGTTGTGCTTTCTGGGTTCGAGTCCCACTGGTGGGTGTTGTCCAAAGATTGTTAATCTTCACTTGTGGTTTATGCAAGTATAGGCTTATAAGCTGGACACGAGTTCTCTCACATTGACAGTGGCTTGACGAAAAACGCAGACTAACCTCACACTCATCTGGTGCCCTCGGGAAGTGGAGATGTTTGAGATGTATATATATCTCGAAGTCTCTACTTCTTTGTAGGGTCTGATGGTGTAGTGGGTTAAAGCGTACTAGTTATGGCAGCTACTGGAAGGTAGTTGTGCTTTCTGGGTTCGAGTCCCACTGGTGGGTGTTGTCCAAAGATTGTTAATCTTCACTTGTGGTTTATGCAAGTATAGGCTTATAAGCTGGACACGAGTTCTCTCACATTGACAGTGGCTTGACGAAAAACGCAGACTAACCTCACACTCATCTGGTGCCCTCGGGAAGTGGAGATGTTTGAGATGTATATATATCTCGAAGTCTCTACTTCTTTGTAGGGTCTGATGGTGTAGTGGGTTAAAGCGTACTAGTTATGGCAGCTACTGGAAGGTAGTTGTGCTTTCTGGGTTCGAGTCCCACTGGTGGGTGTTGTCCAAAGATTGTTAATCTTCACTTGTGGTTTATGCAAGTATAGGCTTATAAGCTGGACACGAGTTCTCTCACATTGACAGTGGCTTGACGAAAAACGCAGACTAACCTCACACTCATCTGGTGCCCTCGGGAAGTGGAGATGTTTGAGATGTATATATATCTCGAAGTCTCTACTTCTTTGTAGGGTCTGATGGTGTAGTGGGTTAAAGCGTACTAGTTATGGCAGCTACTGGAAGGTAGTTGTGCTTTCTGGGTTCGAGTCCCACTGGTGGGTGTTGTCCAAAGATTGTTAATCTTCACTTGTGGTTTATGCAAGTATAGGCTTATAAGCTGGACACGAGTTCTCTCACATTGACAGTGGCTTGACGAAAAACGCAGACTAACCTCACACTCATCTGGTGCCCTCGGGAAGTGGAGATGTTTGAGATGTATATATATCTCGAAGTCTCTACTTCTTTGTAGGGTCTGATGGTGTAGTGGGTTAAAGCGTACTAGTTATGGCAGCTACTGGAAGGTAGTTGTGCTTTCTGGGTTCGAGTCCCACTGGTGGGTGTTGTCCAAAGATTGTTAATCTTCACTTGTGGTTTATGCAAGTATAGGCTTATAAGCTGGACACGAGTTCTCTCACATTGACAGTGGCTTGACGAAAAACGCAGACTAACCTCACACTCATCTGGTGCCCTCGGGAAGTGGAGATGTTTGAGATGTATATATATCTCGAAGTCTCTACTTCTTTGTAGGGTCTGATGGTGTAGTGGGTTAAAGCGTACTAGTTATGGCAGCTACTGGAAGGTAGTTGTGCTTTCTGGGTTCGAGTCCCACTGGTGGGTGTTGTCCAAAGATTGTTAATCTTCACTTGTGGTTTATGCAAGTATAGGCTTATAAGCTGGACACGAGTTCTCTCACATTGACAGTGGCTTGACGAAAAACGCAGACTAACCTCACACTCATCTGGTG
>NW_025572204.1:0-25000 GCF_020424385.1 Procambarus clarkii
CATATCAGGAGCTCCTTGATGGACAAAAAATGCTAAACCTCAGACTCGAAAGTAAACTAACACGGGTTGAAATAAGGTTAAACGGCCTTGGTGCCTGCATGCTGACCAAGATATTAATCAGACCAAGCATCAGTTCACTTAAAGAAATAATCAGTCGACCACTAACTCGAGACAGAAGAGGTTTCAATAGCAACAGGTGGAACCATTGTGCAATAAACACCATCAATACAGTCGAGATCAATACAGTCACTGAGAAGGGTCTCGACGAAATGCATTTAGACTTTGTGATGCAAGCCTGCTTAAAGTCTGCCAGCAGACTTTAAGTTTATGGCTCTTGAAAGAAAAAAGAACCAGACTAATCCACATCTCCAACTCATCGTTGCACAGATGAATATAGAAGCAAACTTGGCATCTGACAGCTTCAAATACTTCAAAGAGCGGATCAGTGGACCAGCAGAGACAAGAGTCCGGAGCTGCAGTTAAGGCAGGAAATTCTGTAGAGACTCGCAAACGGGAGCTCAACTTTACAGAGATGCTAGCCATTCAATAGGATTTGCAACATGCTTTTGCTGAATACCGACAACATGTTTTCATTCATGCAGATTCGAGAACTGATATTGAAATCTTGCAACAAGAACACATACGTGATAACATCCATCTGATCACAAATATCATATCATTAATGCAAACACTCAAACGTCAAGGCCGACGGGGACTTATCAACTGGGGTGTCAAGTCATGTGGGAATAATAGGAAAGGACTTTGTAGATGAAACTGAAACTTGCCTCTAAATGAAAAGTAAATATTTTCATACCACAGAGACTAGCACAGATTAAAAAAGTAATTGGAAACAGAGCAATGCAGATGATGTACAGTGACCACAACACAGCAGTTGCAACATCAGGATCTGCGGGTTGGTACAAGAATTCAACCAACTATGAACCACTTAGTTTGATGAAAGGGATCAGTAGAACAACAGAAGTACACTTACATCGCATCAGGCTTGGATACCCATGTGCATGGGAAATAGGTTTACAGGTTCCGGAAGATGAGAGGAAATGTCAGAACTGTGGAGAAATGCCCGACAGACCACTGGAACATTATCTAACACAGTACGCAGTTACAACCACAACAGAACACTGGAACATTACCTAACACAGTGCACAGTCACAACCACAACAGACCACTGCAACATTACTTAACACAATGCGCAGTTACAAACCCATTAAAGTTTCAACTTAGATTCAACAGAGCAGAAGAAGTTGTTAAACACATGGGACAAAATCTTACTGAAGCGACCATACGAGTCATAAATACTCAAACTCCGCCCAAGTAAAACAGAAACAAGCAACACTTAGTGGGCCAACCAGAGGCTTAAGGCCCGCCCAGTGGGCCAGCCAGAGGCTTAAGGCCCGCCCAGTGGGCCAGCCAGAGGCTTAGGGCCCGCCCAGTGGGCCAGCCAGAGGCTTAAGACCCGACCAGTGGGCCAGCCAGAGGCTTAGGGCCCGCCCAGTGGGCCAGCCAGAGGCTTAGGACCCGACCAGTGGGCCAGCCAGAGGCTTAGGGCCCGCCTTAGGGCCCGCGCAGTGGGCCAGCCAGAGGCTTAGGGCCCGCGCAGGAATATCAGTACAAACAAAACAAATCAAATCTCTACTCCTCCCCACCGTCACCCCAGCTCCTCCCCCACCGTCACCCCAGCTCCTCCCCCACCTTCACCCCAGCTCCTCCCCCACCGTCACCCCAGCTCCTCCCCCACCGTCACCCCAGCTCCTCCCCCACCGTCACCCCAGCTCCTCCCCCACCGTCACCCCAGCTCTTCCCCCACCTTCACCCCAGCTCCTCCCCCACCTTCACCCCCAACTCCCTCACCCCATGACTTGTTCTAACCCCAGTAATGCCCCCCCCCCCCTCCGTGCCCCCCCCCCCACCACATCTTAATATAGTCCAACGTTAAGCCTATAATCTCTGGGGTTACCTCTTAATGGCTGGAGTGACTGAGTTCTGGCGTCACAACCCATGATTAATGGGGGTGTTGGGGAGCCCCAACTTCCCCATTGTTGTGGGGGAGAATGGGGGGAATAGATTTATCTTTGGTGAATTATTCTCTGCAATTTCCTTATACCTGTTGTCTCACATATGATGTATTTCATGATATTAGGCCTACACGGAGGCTGCGTGAGGACAGTTGTCACATCATGACAGCAGCTGTCATCTCCAGTCTGGAGCTGTCATCATCTCCAGTCTGGAGTTGTCATCATCTCCAGTCTGGAGTTGTCATCATCTCCAGTCTGGAGTTGTCATCTCCTGTCTGGAGCTGTCATCTCCTGTCTGGAGCTGTCATCATCTCCTGTCTGGAGCTGTCATCTCCTGTCTGGAGCTGTCATCTCCTGTCTGGAGCTGTCATCTCCAGTCTGGAGCTGTCATCATCTCCTGTCTGGAGCTGTCATCATCTCCTGTCTGGAGCTGTCATCATCTTCTGTCTGGAGCTGTCATCATCTCCTGTCTGGAGCTGTCATCTCCAGTCTGGAGTTGTCATCATCTCCAGTCTGGAGTTGTCATCATCTCCAGTCTGGAGCTGTCATCATCTCCTGTCTGGAGCTGTCATCTCCTGTCTGGAGCTGTCATCTCCAGTCTGGAGCTGTCATCTCCTGTCTGGAGTTGTCATCATCTCCTGTCTGGAGCTGTCATCATCTCCTGTCTGGAGTTGTCATCATCTCCTGTCTGGAGTTGTCATCATCTCCTGTCTGGAGCTGCCATCATCTCCTGTCTGGAGCTGTCATCATCTTCTGTCTGGAGCTGTCATCATCTCCTGTCTGGAGCTGTCATCTCCTGTCTGGAGTTGTCATCATCTCCTGTCTGGAGCTGTCATCATCTCCTGTCTGGAGCTGTCATCATCTCCTGTCTCGAGTTGTCATCATCTCCTGTCTGGAGCTGCCATCTCCTGTCTGGAGCTGTCATCATCTCCTGTCTGGAGTTGTCATCATCTCCTGTCTGGAGCTGCCATCTCTTGTCTGGAGCTGTCATCATCTCCTGTCCGGAGCTGTCATCTCCTGTCTGGAGCTGTCATCTTCTGTCTGGAGCTGTCATCTTCTGTCTGGAGCTGTCATCATCTCCTGTCTGGAGTTGTCATCATCTCCTGTCTGGAGCTGCCATCTCCTGTCTGGAGCTGTCATCATCTCCTGTCTGGAGTTGTCATCATCTCCTGTCTGGAGCTGCCATCTCTTGTCTGGAGCTGTCATCATCTCCTGTCCGGAGCTGTCATCTCCTGTCTGGAGCTATCATCATCTCCTGTCTGGAGTTGTCATCATCTCCTGTCTGGAGCTGCCATCTCTTGTTTGGAGCTGTCATCATCTCCTGTCCGGAGCTGTCATCTCCTGTCTGGAGCTGTCATCATCTCCTGTCCGGAGCTGTCATCTCCTGTCTGGAGCTGCCATCTCTTGTCTGGAGCTGTCATCATCTCCTGTCCGGAGCTGTCATCTCCTGTCTGGAGCTGTCATCTTCTGTCTGGAGCTGTCATCTTCTGTCTGGAGCTGTCATCTCCTTTCTGGAGCTGTCGTCTCCTGACATCGACTATCATCTCCTGTCTGGAGCTGTCATCTCCTGATATCAACTGTCATCTAGACATCAACTGTCATCTACTGACATCAACTGTCATCTACTGTCATCAACTGTCATCTACTGACATCAACTGTCATCTCCTGTCTGGAGCTGTCATCTCCTCACAGTACAACAGTCTTATAACGATTCTAAATGTCATATTTGATTGATATTCGTCTCTTCAAGTCCACTCTCTCTGTGTCTCAATCTCAACTTGATCTTAAATACAGCAGTACGAGGCAAGTGAAGATCTTTAGCATCTTCACATGCAGTAATCCTTGTGGATTAACAAGGCAGCATCATAACTCACACAGTCGTGAACTCCTGCCCTTTGACCCGACCTGACCCAGCTGTTGACCTGACCTTTGGTTATATAGTGACTGTGGTGGGAGGTTTCCTTCTGTACAGCAGAATGATTGGCGGCTCACACGGGTCTTCCCACTCTTGCTGTTCTTCCGTTCTGCTGTTCTGCTCTCCTGTTACAGCAGCAGCTGTCATCTCCTGATGGGTCTACATGGGCCCTCGGTTAGGTTAGGGTTCGGGGGTAAGTTAGTACATCAGTTTAGTGACGTTGGTGAAGGCACGACAGGCCAGGCTGGTCTGACACAGCAGGAATTTGTCAATATAAAGTTTCTTCAAGTGAATATAAAGTTTCTTCAAGTGAATATAAAGTTTCTTCAAGTGAATATAAAGTTTCTTCAAGTGAATATAAAGTTTCTTCAAGTGTGAGGACAATGCAGGATGGTGGCAACAATACTGTATTAATAAGTATAAGTGCAGGTGTCGAGATATTAGGAATAGTCAGGTAGAAGGTGACGAGTTGTACAGGTGTTAGGGAGGCAGGCACTGGTGTAAGGAGCAGGGTGTAAGGGGGGCAGGGTGTAAGGGGGGCAGGGTGTAAGGGGGGCAGGGTGTAAGGGGGGCAGGGTGTAAGGGGGGCAGGGTGTAAGGGGGGCAGGGGTGTAAGGGTGGGCAGGGTTACAACAAGTAACTAGAGGCAGTGTTCCAAGTCTCAGGTTAGGGAAGGTTGGAGCAGGAAGGTGAAGGTGTTATATTCATAAAGGGGGCTTAGGTTAGGTGAAGTAAGGTTAGCTTAGGTCAGGGGTCAGGACACAATGGTTAGATCAGGTCATCCAGCAGTTACGTTAAGTCATGGCATGATGGTGACGTCATGTTCGTACAGACCTGAGAGTTTAAATAGTGACCAATAATTGTCTAATTAGTGCGAGTGTTAAAAAAAAATTATATAAAATTTAAGCAATTTTTGAGGCTGAAAATAAAAGTTAGATAAGAAAAATAAAATGATCAACTCTATTATTTTTTCAAACGCCCAACATTTTAGAGATGTGTTGCTAGTGTCTTGTCTCTTAAGCAGTAACTGATGTATTAAAACAAAACCAAATCCCCCAAAATCTACTAGTTGGTATGTCAAAACGTTTTCTTGAAGGTTATATCTTTAAGATTCTACTTCACATCTCACCTCACTCGTCGAGGTATGACACATTCCGTCCTTTTCTCTCTCTCTCTCAAGGAGTTCGTAATAATAAAGTTCTTATAATTAGGAAACAGATTATCTAAAAAAATCTTATAATTATCTAAAATTAAACAGAAAATTCATATAATTATCGAAAACTCGCCTTTCGACAAAGACACTTGGTAGTGATGTAGTCCACACTGCTTCTAATGCTGCTGGTGTCTACTCTATTCCCTGGTCGTCTTGTCCTCTCCAATACTTTGGTGAAACTGACCGTACACTTAATGACAGACTTTAGGAACACAAGAGAAGTGTTAAGTCTGTAGACACTAACAATGCTCTCTTCTGTCATGTTAGGGATTCTAATCATCCTATTGATTGGTCTTCTGTCATGTTAGAGACTCTAATCATCCTATTGATTGGTTTTCTTCTGAAATAATCGTTCCTTCTTCTACTCTTCACAGACGCCGTCTTGTTGAACTGCCTCGCATACACCACATGCCCAACATGTTTTCATACACCACATGCCCAACATGCTCTCATACACAACATGCCCAACATGCACTCATACACAACATGCCCAACATGCTCTCATACACAACATGCCCAACATGCTCTCATACACAACATGCCCAACATGCTCTCATACACAACATGCCCAACATGCTCTCTGTTAC
Source organism: Procambarus clarkii (assembly GCF_020424385.1). NCBI lineage: Eukaryota > Metazoa > Arthropoda > Malacostraca > Decapoda > Cambaridae > Procambarus > Procambarus clarkii. The sequence continues at coordinate 5,749 of NW_025572204.1, forward strand.
GAACCCGGATCCAGCGTCCGAGCCTGGAGCAGTGACAAACACGCCATCTGTGGGTCAGCTCCCGAAACCCCCGCCAAACGAACGACGACACCTAGTGAGGACAGCGTGTACTGGCCTCGAGGACCAGTTTCCAGTCTGGTTCAGCGCTCAACACCGCCGCTCCTGACCTCTGGTGAGGTGGTGCTCCGACGACAGCGCCATCTATGGACTGGATGCGTCAGGTGTTAGTATTTGAGCCTGTGAGTGTGGTGTATTAGTGTCCCAGTTATTGATGACGTGTCTGCTTACAGAGCCGACCTGGGACCATTGTGTTGAAGGTGGAGTCAGTCTACCCGAGGCAGCCAGTCTCCATACTGTGAAGTTTGCTGCAGCTGTTGAGACGTCGTCCCCCGGAAGAACACTGTGGTGTGTTAAGCCTGCCAGTGGAGTGGCAGTGAAAGGATTTACCCGGGACCGACGGTTGGAGACGATAATCCACTGGGGTATTGAGGACAGGAGGGTGATTGGTGATATCACACGAGACTCCTGTCTAGGGCGTACCCCTTTTATCGTTCGTGGAGTGGCCGTACCAGCCTTGGTGGCTCAGTACCTGCCAGCAGACCTGCTGGACGTGTGGTTGACGGCCTCCACGACGGTGCCCCCAGTGGACCTGTGTTGTGGCTGACCTGTGGCCAGGGTAGGCTCGGCGTTCTCAGAGGACACGTCTTGAGGCCACGAAGAAAGCACAGCGGACTCAGCACCTAGCTTCGAGGATCCATAGTCTCCAGCAGAAGACTACAGAGTTGATCCCCTTTGTAAAGTGTTAATACCCCTCCCCCTTGTGTACTCTTTTATTTTATATATTTAAATGGTGATGGTGTTAATTATAATATTAAGTTCTTAACTTTCTTTCCCTACTCCCTTTTAAGTTACTTGCGTCACGGATCGCATCCCTTGAAAGCCTCTACTGGCTTGGGGTCGGATATATATATCTTCCTCTAACGACATCAGAGTAAGAACCCCGTTGCGTCCCGAGAGGGCCGTAACATAATTGGCATCCCCAGCGGGATCCGTCCCCTTGTTAAGTATGTTTGACAGGGGTGGTGAAGTGGCGTAATCCCTGTAAATAATTCCCCCTGTGTGTGACGATTGTGACGTTATACGTCCTGTGCGGTGCTCAGAGTGACTAAGTGCGATATTGTGCAGTGCGGTGCTCGCTGTGATTAAGCGATTAAGTGCAATATTGACTAGTGCGGTGCTCAGTGATTCGGTGCAATATTGTAGAGCGAAGTGTTCGCTTGGACTCAGTGCAATATTGGGCAGTGCGGTGCCTGAAGTGATTACGTGCAATATTGGCAAGTGCAGTGTTTGGTGCGATAAAGTGCAATATTGGCGTAGAACAGTGCTCGGTGCGTTAAGTGCTAACGTGTAAGCAGTGTGTTAAGTGCTAAGTGTTCCATCTGTGACAATGGCAGACAAAGCTACCATCGATGATCTGGACGAGGTTCAGGCTTTTCTGAACAGAGAAGATTGTCTTGCCAGATTAAAATATCTGAGTAAACCAGAGCTTGTACTAGTGAGCGCCTACCTGGAGATAAAGATCCGTGCCAGTGATTCCCGTGTGGAGATCTTGTCCAAGGTTCACCGGCACCTGAAGGCAGAAGAAAAACAGGGAAGCGAGACTCCTAGTACAAGGGAAGGTGAGGAAATAGCTTCCACGGAAAAGGAAGATAAGGGCAGTGACGTTGACAGTGATGCAGGTGAGCTTAATATCAGCTTCCTAACAGTCAAGATGCGTGCCCTGGAAATTAATCGGGAAATTGAATGGAAGAAGTTAGAAATGGAACGAGAATTAAAAGATAAAGAAATGGAGATGAAAGAAAAAGAATTGGCGATGAGGCGTTTAGAATTAGAAAGAGAAGAGAAACGAGAGAGACAAGATAAAGAATTAGAGATGAGACGTTTAGAATTAGAAGAAAGGAAAGCAGAGAGAGAGAAAGAGAAGAGAAACGAGAGAGAGAAGAGAGAGAAAGAGAAGAGAAACGAGAGAGAGAAGAACGAGAAAGAGAAGAGAAACGAGAAAGAGAAGAGCGAGAAAGAGAAGAAAGACGAGAGAGGGAAGAACGAGAAAGAGAGAGAGAAGAACGAGACAGGCAAGAACGACAGGACAAAGAGGAAAGAGAGAGACAACATGAACTAGAAGTTTTGCGATTAGGTGGTGGTCGGAGGCAAACAACGGACACCAGTAGCTTCGATCCGGTACGCAACATCAAAATGGTCCCCAAATTCCATGAGAAGGAGGTGTCAAAATTCTTTGCAGCCTTCGAGAAAGTCGCTGCCTCTTTGGAGTGGCCAAGGGAGAATTGGGCCATCATGATACAGTCAGTCTTGACTGGGAAGGCCCAAATTGCCTACTCTACGTTATCCCTTGACGACTCCAGCGATTATGACAAGGTGAAGAAAGTTGTGCTCATGGCGTACCAATTGGTACCTGAGGCGTATAGGCAAAAGTTCAGAAACCTGAAGAAGACCTCAGAGCACACTTTCACAGAGTTCGCCACGATCAAGGAGCGACTTTTTCAAGAATGGTGTGCCTCTCGGAAGGTGGAGACCAGGGAAGACCTCGAACAGCTGATTCTGCTCGAAGACTTCAAGGATTGTTTGTCTGGAGACCTCAAGACATACTTAGAAGAGCAGCAGGTGGAGACCTTGAGTGCAGCAGCCACCATGGCTGAAGAGTATATCCTGACTCATAGGCCGTCTGCTAAGTACGTCCCGAGGAATTACCAGCGCCGGTTTGACAGACCTCACGACGAAGAAGAAAGACCCGTCCCACAAAGTGTTAAGAAGACTCCCCCAGGTAGCCCTCGAAGAACAAGTCCTAGTAGTCCGAAACACCGTAGTCCGAGGAGGAACATGGTGTGCTGGACTTGTGGGCAGAAAGGGCACATAGCTGCTAGATGCCGAGGCAGAAGAGGTGACAGCGCACGAAGGGAGGTGATGTTGATGAGCTGTGGAACATCACCAGCAGGAAGCCAGTCGACGGCGACGCAGGAAGAACCCAGATTGTTTTCCCCTCACACTTCAGGCGGGTATGTATCGAGTGATCATACTGGTAGATCTGTAGTAGTGCTCAGAGATAGTGGAGCAGCCCAGTCCCTGATCATGAAGAGCTCGATACCCGAGGGAGTAAGTGTGGACGGGAGACAAGAGGTTGTCCTGGTTGGGTTTCCAAGGACGCAGTACATCGCCCCCTTAGTGCCAGTACATCTTGACTCGCCTTATTTCAGCGGCACATGTGAGTTGGCAGTAGTCGATACCCTCCCTGTGGCTGGGATTGACGTGGTACTAGCCAACGACTTGGTGACCGATTGGAGCACCAATCGTCCCAAGGTTGCGGACGAGTCTACCAGAACAGCAAGGTCGGAGGTGACAACAGGCAATGGTAATGTCCAGGTAAAGACAGACCCGGATTTGAACATGTCTAATTTGTCCTCTCACCCGCAGATCGATGATATTCTAGCAGTGTCCCCTGATTCTCTCGACGAGGAACATGAAGTTAAGAAGGCAGAGGTACCTGAGCAAGAAGAGAGGCCTTGTGTGCGGGCACCCACGGATACCAACGAGTCTGGAGCAAAGGCGGATGTGTGCTTGCGGTATGGCAAGTTACAGCGTGTAGTGGACCAGCCAGAGATTCCCCAGACGTCAGAGGTATGTGAGGTGTGTTCAAAAGGTCTAGAGCCCTCTTCTGTCCAAGCCAGGCTAGTGGATGGTGCCGGCTATGGACATGACAAGCTCAGGAAACTTATCCCTCGAATTGCCAAATGTTTCCTACCGGTATTTTGTTTTGTTCTCCTATGTGTTCTCTGTGTTCTCAGTAAGGACCGGTGGACGACCCGACGAATGATGGCTCCCATGAACATCGCGAAAAGGTCCCAGGGATTGGAGATTTGTACTGCAGGTGTTGCAGTTGAAGGAGGGACCTGGAAGGTGATAGTAGATACAGGAGGTACGACAGATGATAAAATGAGTGACTGTTTCCGGCAGGTTGACACCCCCCGCGTGATTGCTGAGCCTCAATACAGCGTTATACGGAACGTTGGTCGACCTGACGGAGGCAGAGCGAATGCCATCTTCGGTGTGCAAGCAGCCCTGTTGGAACTAGGTGCGGGCCTAGTAGACGAGTATGTAGTAAGTACTGCCTTGCCCACTGTCGCTATCACTCTGAATTATCAGACCCCTGTATTCCAGGTTCCTGTCTCCCTGAAGGACCATCGGACCGGTACCAGAAATGCCGTCTGTGATCAGCCATCATCGGTGCCACTACACAGGGAAGTGTCGAGTCACCCCAGATCGAGTCTACACGGATCCTTACTAGAGAGGTGTGTGATGATGTCCCTGTTTGCCATCACAGTGGAGACGTGGAAGACGTGGAAGGTTACGCCAGGCAGGACATTGCCTTCAATCTTCAAGTTGCCATTGTGCCGGAATTGCCCAGTAGGACAGTTCTGTGGACGAGACAGCCTCGCTATTCCAGATCATAAAACATGTGTGTCCATTTGGAGTTGTGTCGTCATACTAATTTGGTTTGTGTTTTTTATAGAACCCCAAACCAAATTCCTTTTGGTGGGGAGGTGTTACGAACCCGGATCCAGCGTCCGAGCCTGGAGCAGTGACAAACACGCCATCTGTGGGTCAGCTCCCGAAACCCCCGCCAAACGAACGACGACACCTAGTGAGGACAGCGTGTACTGGCCTCGAGGACCAGTTTCCAGTCTGGTTCAGCGCTCAACACCGCCGCTCCTGACCTCTGGTGAGGTGGTGCTCCGACGACAGCGCCATCTATGGACTGGATGCGTCAGGTGTTAGTATTTGAGCCTGTGAGTGTGGTGTATTAGTGTCCCAGTTATTGATGACGTGTCTGCTTACAGAGCCGACCTGGGACCATTGTGTTGAAGGTGGAGTCAGTCTACCCGAGGCAGCCAGTCTCCATACTGTGAAGTTTGCTGCAACTGTTGAGACGTCGTCCCCCCGGAAGAACACTGTGGTGTGTTAAGCCTGCCAGTGGAGTGGCAGTGAAAGGATTTACCCGGGACCGACGGTTGGAGACGATAATCCACTGGGGTATTGAGGACAGGAGGGTGATTGGTGATATCACACGAGACTCCTGTCTAGGGCATACCCCTTTTATCGTTCGTGGAGTGGCCGTACCAGCCTTGGTGGCTCAGTACCTGCCAGCAGACCTGCTGGACGTGTGGTTGACGGCCTCCACGACGGTGCCCCCAGTGGACCTGTGTTGTGGCTGACCTGTGGCCAGGGTAGGCTCGGCGTTCTCAGAGGACACGTCTTGAGGCCACGAAGAAAGCACCGCGGACTCAGCACCTAGCTTCGAGGATCCATAGTCTCCAGCAGAAGACTACAGAGTTGATCCCCTTTGTAAAGTGTTAATACCCCTCCCCCTTGTGTACTCTTTTATTTTATATATTTAAATGGTGATGGTGTTAATTATAATATTAAGTTCTTAACTTTCTTTCCCTACTCCCTTTTAAGTTACTTGCGTCACGGATCGCATCCCTTGAAAGCCTCTACTGGCTTGGGGTCGGATATATATATCTTCCTCTAACGACATCAGAGTAAGAACCCCGTTGCGTCCCGAGAGGGCCGTAACACTCTCATACACCACATGCCCAACATGCTCTCATACACAACATACCCAACATGCTCTCATACACCACATGCCCAACATGCTCGCATACACAACATGCCCAACATGCTCTCATACACAACATGCCCAACATGCTCTCATACACAACATGCCCAACATGCTCTCATACACCACATGCCCAACATGCTCTCATACACAACATGCCCAACATGCTCTCATACACAACATGCCCAACATGCTCTCATACACAACATGCCCAACATGCTCTCATACACCACATGCCCAACATACTCTCATACACAACATGCCCAACATGCTCTCATACACAACATGCCCAACATGCTCTCATACACAACATGCTCTCATACACAACATGCTCTCATACACCACATGCCCACCATACTCTCATACACAACATGCCCAACATGCTCTCATACACAACATGCCCAACATGCTCTCATACACAACATGCCCAACATGCTCTCACACAACATGCTCTCATACACATGCCCAACATGCTCTCATACACATGCCCAACATGCTCTCATACACATGCCCAACATGCTCTCATACACAACATGCCCAACATGCTCTCACACAACATGCCCAACATGCTCTCATACACAACATGCCTAACATGCTCTTATACACAACATGCCCAACATGCTCTCATACACAACATGCCCAACATGCTCTCATACACAACATGCCCAACATACTCTCATACACAACATACCCAACATGATTTCATACACAACATGCCCAACATGCTCTCAAACAACATGCCCAACATGCTCTCATACACAACATGCTCTCATACACAACATGCCCAACATGCTCTCATACACAACATGCCCAACATGCTCTCATACACAACATGCCCAACATGCTCTCATACACAACATGCCCAACATGCTCTCATACACAACATGCCCAACATGCTCTCATACACAACATGCCTAACATGCTCTCATACACAACATGCCCAACATGCTCTCATACACAACATGCCCAACATGCTCTCATACACAACATGCCCAACATGCTCTCATACAGAACATGCCCAACATGCTCTCATACACAACATGCCCAACATGCTCTCATACACAACATGCCTAACATGCTCTCATACACAACATGCCTAACATGCTCTCATACACAACATGCCCAACATGCTCTCATACACAACATGCCCAACATGCTCTCATACACAACATGCTCTCATACACAACATGCTCTCATACACAACATGCCCAACATGCTCTCATACACAACATGCCCAACATGCTCTCGTACACAACATGCTTAACATGCTCTCATACACAACATGCTCTCATACACAGCATGCCTAACATGCTCTCATACACAACATGCCCAACATGCTCTCATACACAACATGCCCAACATGCTCTCATACACAACATGCCTAACATGCTCTCATACACAACATGCCCAACATGCTCTCATACACAACATGCCCAACATGCTCTCATACACCACATGCCCAACATACTCTCATACACAACATGCCCAACATGCTCTCATACACAACATGCCCAACATGCTCTCATACACAACATGCTCTCATACACAACATGCTCTCATACACAACATACTCTCATACACAACATGCCCAAGATGCTCTCATACACAACATGCCCAACATGCTCTCATACACAACATGCCCAACATGCTCTCACACAACATGCTCTCATACACATGCCCAACATGCTCTCATACACATGCCCAATAAGCTCTCATACACATGCCCAACATGCTCTCATACACAACATGCCCAACATGCTCTCACACAACATGCCCAACATGCTCTCATACACAACATGCCCAACATGCTCTTATACACAACATGCCCAACATGCTCTCATACACAACATGCCCAACATGCTCTCATACACAACATGCCCAACATACTCTCATACACAACATACCCAACATGATTTCATACACAACATGCCCAACATGCCCAACATGCTCTCATACACAACATGCCCAACATGCTCTCATACACAACATGCCCAACATGCTCTCATACACAACATGCCTAACATGCTCTCATACACAACATGCCTAACATGCTCTCATACACAACATGCCCAACATGCTCTCATACACAACATGCCTAACATGCTCTCATACACAACATGCCCAACATGCTCTCATACACAACATGCCCAACATGCTCTCATACACAACATGCCTAACATGCTCTCATACACAACATGCCTAACATGCTCTCATACACAACATGCCTAACATGCTCTCATACACAACATGCCCAACATGCTCTCATACACAACATGCCTAACATGCTCTCATACACAACATGCCTAACATGCTCTCATACACAACATGCCCAACATGCTCTCATACACAACATGTCCAACATGCTCTCGTACACAACGTGCCTAACATGCTCTCATACACAACATGCTCTCATACACAGCATGCCTAACATGCTCTCATACACAACATGCTCTCATACACAACATGCCCAACATGCTCTCATACACAACATGCCCAACATGCTCTCATACACAACATGCCTAACATGCTCTCATACACAACATGCCCAACATGCTCTCATACACAACATGCCCAACATGCTCTCATACACAACATGCCCAACATGCTCTCATACACAACATGCTCTCATACACAACATGCCCAACATGCTCTCATACACAACATGCCCAACATGCTCTCATACACAACATGCCCAACATGCTCTCATACACAACATGCCCAACATGCTCTCATACACAACATGCCCAACATGCTCTCATACACAACATGCCCAACATGCTCTCATACACAACATGCCCAACATGCTCTCATACACAACATGCCCAACATGCTCTCATACACAACATGCCCAACATGCTCTCATACACAACATGCCCAACATGCTCTCATACACAACATGCCTAACATGCTCTCATACACAACATGCCCAACATGCCCACATACACAACATGCCCAACATGCTCTCATACACAACATGCCCAACATGCTCTCATACACAACATGCCCAACATGCTCTCATACACAACATGCCCAACATGCTCTCATACACAACATGCCCAACATGCTCTCATACACAACATGCCTAACATGCTCTCATACACAACATGCCCAACATGCTCTCATACACAACATGCCCAACATGCTCTCATACACAACATGCCCAACATGCTCTCATACACAACATGCCCAACATGCTCTCATACACAACATGCCCAACATGCTCTCATACACAACATGCCCAACATGCTCTCATACACAACATGCCTAACATGCTCTCATACACAACATGCCCAACATGCTCTCATACACAACATGCCCAACATGCTCTCATACACAACATGCCCAACATGCTCTCATACACAACATGCCCAACATGCTCTCATACACAACATGCCCAACATGCTCTCATACACAACATGCCCAACATGCTCTCATACACAACATGCCCAACATGCTCTCATACACAACATGCCCAACATGCTCTCATACACAACATGCCCAACATGCTCTCATACACAACATGCCCAACATGCTCTCATACACAACATGCCCAACATGCTCTCATACACAACATGCCCAACATGCTCTCATACACAACATGCCCAACATGCTCTCATACACAACATGCCCAACATGCTCTCATACACAACATGCCCAACATGCTCTCATACACAACATGCTCTCATACACAACATACCCAACATGCTCTCATACACAACATGCCCAACATGCTCTCATACACAACATGCCTAACATGCTCTCATACACAACATGCCCAACATGCCCACATACACAACATGCCCAACATGCTCTCATACACAACATGCCCAACATGCTCTCATACACAACATGCCCAACATGCTCTCATACACAACATGCCCAACATGCCCACATACACAACATGCCCAACATGCTCTCATACACAACATGCCCAATATGCTCTGATTCACAACATGGCCACATACACAACATGCCCAACATGCTCTCATACACAACATGCTCTCATTCACAACATGCCCACATTCACAACATGCCCACATACACAACATGCCCAACATGCCCACATACACAACATGCCCAACATGCTCTCATACACAACATGCTCTCATACACAACATGCCCAACATGCCCACATACACAACATGCCCAACATGCCCACATACACAACATGCTCTCATACACAACATGCCCAACATGCCCACATACACAACATGCCCAACATGCCCACATACACAACATGCTCTCATACACAACATGCCCAACATGCCCACATACACAACATGCCCAACATGCCCACATACACAACATGCCCAACATGCTCTCATACACAACATTGGATGTCTAGTTCAAATTGCAAATTGCTGTTGGGACATTTTTGTTGTTAATCAAATCCAAACTTTAATTGCTGGTAGGATTCTTAATTCAATGCAGGACAATGGTCTCTATCAGAGGCTGTTGAACTGCTAAGGTGAACATTGGGGCCTTGTTCAGTGGGGACTTGTTCAGTGGGGACTTGTTCAGTGGGGACTTGTTCAGTGGGGGTCTTGTTCAGTGGGGACTTGTTCAGTGGGGACTTGTTCAGTGGGGACCTGTTCAGTGGGGGTCTTGTTCAGTGGGGACTTGTTCAGTGGGGACTTGTTCAGTGGGGACTTGTTCAGTGGGGGTCTTGTTCAGTGGGGCCTTGTTCAGTGGGGCCTAGTTCAGTGGGGACTTGTTCAGTGGGGACTTGTTCAGTGGGGCCTTGTTCAGTGGGGACTTGTTCAGTGGGGACTTGTTCAGTGGGGGTCTTGTTCAGTGGGGCCTTGTTCAGTGGGGCCTAGTTCAGTGGGGACTTGTTCAGTGGGGACTTGTTCAGTGGGGACTTGTGCAGTGGGGACTTGTTCAGTGGGGCCTTGTTCAGTGGGGACTTGTTCAGTGGGGACTTGTTCAGTGGGGACTTGTTCAGTGGGGCCTTGTTCAGTGGGGCCTTGTTCAGTGGGGACTTGTTCAGTGGGGACTTGTGTTGACTTTTTGATGTGTAGTGCCTCGCAGATGTCAAGCCGCCTGCTATCGCTGTATCTATCGATGATTTCTATATACAGGCGATTGATACAGCGATAGCAGGCGGCTTGACATCTGCGAGGCACTACACATCAAGAACTCAACACCAACAATCAACAGCCAATTAATGCACAACTATATTCTACCCACTTCAAGACTCCGCTCCAATATAGAAGCATCAAGAGGAAGTATGGGCCAATAGGCCCTTTGCAGTTACTTCCATTCTTCCCTCTCATTTATCCAATTTATACCCAATGTTTCGTGTTCTGTCTTGTGTTGGTCAAAAGTTTGTTCACCTCATCCAAAACTGCTGCAACATATCACCTCACCCAAATGCGAGTATATAAGACAAGCTGTTCAATGTTAGCTGTTCAATGATTAAACTTTGTTTAGTGTTTTCAGGTTACAGTTGTGTGTGTGTAAACTAAAGTCTTTGAAAATGTAATAAGTTATTACGAAACGCGTTCAAGCGTCGCGTCAGACTAGAAATAAAAATGAATTTTGGAGATATGATTTTTCATTTATCATCGACAGTATAAAGAAACATAAGAAATATTGAGAAAATTGGTGTTAGAATTATTAATCTTACTTTTTCGGTCATATTTAACAACATATGTTTACAAGAAAGACTGCTACCAAATATATATATATATATATATATATATATATATATATATATATATATATATATATATATATATATATATATATATATATATATATATATAATACACACCTATCCACAGAATAACGTAAAATTCATTTCTATTTATCAACATAACTTAAGCACTTTCATGAACAAAAGAGAGTTCTATTATCCGTTGTTCACAACACTGTTACGTTTTTCAGCCAACTTCAAAATACATAAACATGGTTGTCAGTCAAGAAGCTGTCAGCCAAGAAGCAGTCAGCCAAGAAGCTGTCAGCCAAGAAGCTGTCAGCCAAGAAGCTGTCAGTCAAGAAGCTGTCAGCCAAGAAGCTGTCAGCCAAGAAGCTGTCAGCCAAGAAGCTGTCAGCCAATAAGCTGTCAGCCAAGAAGCTGTCAGCCAAGAAGCTGTCAGCCAAGAAGCTGTCAGCCAAGAAGCTCTCAGCCAAGAAGCTGTCAGTCAAGAAGCTGTCAGCCAAGAAGCTGTCAGTAGTCTTCATACAACTGGTTAGGCTCAAACTTATCTCTGCTTTGTTTACTTGTCTGTACATGTTTGCCTGTGTTCACATCACACCTCTCATATACTTCCTCCAAGAGGAGTAAATGCAAATCAAAACAAATAGAACCAAATCAATTAAATCTAACTTAACTTCTCTAGTCTTATCCTAACCTAACCGAACGTATCCTAACCTATCCTAACTTAGAGGAAGGAGTGGACATTTAACCTATCCTATGATTTAACCTATCCTATCACTACCTAACCTAAACTAACATAGCCTAACATATTCTAAAATAAGCATATCATTCCTAACTTAACCTATTCAGACATAACTAATCCAGTCCTAACCTATCCTATTTCACACCTAATTATATAGAAACCTTTAATATACAATATCATAAATTTCCATATAAGGAAAAAAAGTATTTTCACAGTAAATATAAATTTTCGAATTCGCTTCTAGGAAGGATGACAGCTTGGAGGAATATAGAGGCTATGCTTCTTCAAGCTGGGGCTGATCCCAGCTTATCCTGAGGCTATGCTTCTTCAAGCTGGGGCTGATCCCAGCTTATCCTGAGGCTATGCTTCTTCAAGCTGGGGCTGATCCCAGCTTATCCTGAGGCTATGCTTCTTCAAGCTGGGGCTGATCCCAGCTTATCCTGAGGCTATGCTTCTTCAAGCTGGGGCTGATCCCAGCTTATCCTGAGGCTATGCTTCTTCAAGCTGGAGTCGTCTCGAAAAGGAATATTAATAACTTTTCCATTCTGTGAAGTTATAATCCGTATTTTTAGACTCAAAATGAATAATAGTTAATAATTAAACTAAGTTAATTAAATAGGTTATTCAGACAGCTAATGCACAGCTTCTCTAATAAATAGATTAATAGTTATCTTGAGGTTATCTTGAGATGATTTCGGGCTTTAGTGTCCCTGCGGCCCGGTCCTCGACCAGGCCTCCACCCCCAGGAAGCAGCCCGTGACAGCTGACTAACACCCAGGTACCTATTTACTGCTAGGTAACAGGGGCATAGGGTGAAAGAAACTCTGCCCATTGTTTCTCGCCGGCGCCTGGGATCGAACCCAGGATTACAGGATCACAAGTCCAGCGTGCTGTCCGCTCGGCCGACCGGCTCCCTTAAATGAGAGAGAATGCATGAGAGAGAGAGAGTATATATATATATATATATATATATATATATATATATATATATATATATATATATATATATATATATATATATATATATATAAATAATGTGAAAGAGCATGTTAAATATTTAGTAATATTGAAGCTGCATTAATACACATTAAAACATTATGCAACATGAATGTTAGTAATGGTTTATGCACCTTTGATCCATTTTTAATTTATTGGTTTAAAAGTCTTAGTAAGAGGATTTGAAGGGCACTGTCATACTGGGTGTGCTTGTACTGCTGATGTAGCAGCGTTTAATGTCTCTGTCTGTCTACCACATTTGAAACACAAGGTCGAGTCTAGCTCCTGGGTCCCAAAAGACAAGGCTGTAGGCTTTAGGTCTATTACAGCGGTCTCCAAACTCTTCAGTACAAGTACATACATTATGTTTGTTACGGTAGTTTTTACGGCAAAATATAACAAAACATCTTTATAAGTGACTAAATAGGTTTTATTTGATTTTTTGGGGGGTAATGAGCATCATATGGGTCAGAACAAAAGGGAAATGTGTCAATAAGGAAAAAAAAAGAATGCCATACTTACTCCGGGAAATAACATATATAATGAGTCAAAATGTCAAACCTCAGGAAATGTTCTCGTGGAAGGTATGATATGCTCTAGGTATGCTAGAGGTATGTTAGAGGTATGCTCCAGTATGCTTCAGGAAGGATCATTTACTCAAATGCAGATGACAAAAACAACCAATTTGTTCAGTTTGTAATTAATGATATGTACTGACAGTGTACACATGTTTACCTGAAATGAAAATTTTCCCAATCTTATGGCACAGAGTTAGGCCTACACACGCCTGAAGAAGGCAAGGGAATTATCGGGAGACAGCGCCAAGCCACCGAGACTATAAAACACTGGGAAGGGGTCAGGATAAGGATTTGGGACGGGGCGAGTGGAAAGGAATGGTGCCCAACCACTTAGACGGCCGGGGATTGAACGCCGACCAGTATGAAGCAAGACCGTCACTCTACCCTCCACACCAAATGCTTGGAAACTCACCTGAAAGAAAGAAATTCAGGGAAACAAATCAAACTCAAAATAAACCAGTAGTCATCAATAGAGCTTTAATAAAAATAAATTTAGTCAGTACCTTTCTCCACAAGTAAACATACTATATATATATATATATATATATATATATATATATATATATATATATATATATATATATATATATATATATATATATATATATATATATATATATATATATATCCTTTCCTTGAAAGAAACCAACGTCGTCTATGCCTTCAAATGCCCACTTGGGGACTGTAAGCTCCAAAGAACTCAGTATATAGGCAAGACAACAGCGTCTCTTTCCAAGCGACTAACAATGCATAAACAACAGGGCTCCATCAAGGAACATATAATCTCCTCTCACAACCAGACCATCACCAGAGAAATCTTTACAAACACCACAGAAATCCTTGATAGATACAGAGATAGCAGGAGGCTCGACATCTGCCAGGCACTAAACATCAAAAAGTCAACATCAGCAATCAACAGCCAATTAATGCACAGCTATATTCTACCCACTTCAAGACTCCGCTCCAATATAGAAGCATCAAGAGGAAGTGTTGATGCTATGGGCCAATAGGCCTTCTGCAGTTACTGCCATTATTATGTAACCCATTGTTTATACCCATTAGTTCGTGTTTTATCTTGTGTAAATGTCAATCACCTCACCCAAAACTTTTGTACCATACTTATACTCGCAAACTTTTGTTTGCGAGTATAAGTATGGATGTGTGTTTACAGGTTACAGTTGTGTGTGTGTAAACTAAGGCCCTTAAAAATGTAATACATTATTATGAAACGCGTTCAGGCGTCGCGTCAGACTAGAAATAAAAATTAATTCGGAGAATTGATTTTCAATTACCATCGACAGTGAAAAGGAACATAAGAAATATTGAGAAACTCGTGTTAGAATTATTAATCTTACCTTTTCGGTCATATTTAACAATATATATATATATATATATATATATATATATATATATATATATATATATATATATATATATATATATATATATATATATATATATATGTCGTACCTAGTAGCCAGAACGCACTTCTCAGCCTACTATGCAAGGCCCAATTTGCCTAATAAGCCAAGTTTTCATGAATTAATTGTTTTTCGACTACCTAACCTACCTAACCTAACCTAACCTAACTTTTTCGGCTACCAAACCTAACCTAACCTATAAAGATAGGTTAGGTAGGGTTGGTTAGGTTCGGTCATATATCTACGTTAATTTTAACTCCAATAAAAAAAATTGCCCTCATACATTATGAAATGGGTAGCTTTAACATTTCATAAGCAAAAGATTTGAGAAAATATATTAATTCAGGAAAACTTGGCTTATTAGGCAAATCGGGCCTTGCATAGTAGGCTGAGAAGTGCGTTCTGGCTACTAGGTACGATATATATATATATATATATATATATATATATATATATATATATATATATATATATATATATATATATATATATATATATATATATATGTTCTGTCAGTGGAATAAACATCAGAAAGATTTCTAAAGGAAAAATATATTTATCAGTATTAAGTTGTCCTGTCAGCTGTCAAGCATCAGGTGTGGACACGTAATGAAAAGCAACAATGTCTCGTATTTTCAAGAAACAAAAATTCTGATTTACTCTGGGCTGGCAATTGTAGATTTCAATTGTTACCAACAAATCTGGAAATTTTCATCAACAAAATTAATGGAAATGATGGCACTGCATTTTTATGGATTTTAAAATGGTCTTATTTCATCCGTTTTTCCATGAAAATCAAATTAATTTTGCAAGTCAGAAATGATTTGTGTTGGAAATGAAGAAATGATTCTGCTTCAATTTCTACACGAAATTGTTCAAAGATGAGACATGAACAAAAATGAACAAAGTTATTAACTTTCACCAGTCCTTCAAGTAGCAGTAGTGTTGACCTGAAGGACTTGACATGCTCAATTTGATCCCAAATAAAATTTTCTCAGCTTGCAACTTCAGATTTCTTTGATACATATAAATTGTCATATCTTCAAAAAATGCCAAATTCCAAAGGCAGTGATTGATAAATGTGGTTGAGGTCGATTCCTCTCTCTGAGAAAGTCCCTCTCTGAGTCACGTTCCTCTCTAAGTTGAATAGAACCGTGGTTGAACCTTTCAGCAACTACGTCATCAATCTGCTGCATAATAATAAGTCAACAATTTCAGAATCAGCTTCTTTCAGAAAAATCCTGAAACTGAGATGATTGTCCATGTAAGACTCAATGAAATTCCATGTTGGAACAGCAGGTTTCAGGACGCGAGCCATATCCACATCTTATCCACACAATGCTTGTTTAGTGGATAACGCAGAAACATGGGCTTTGAGAATCCATCAATCTCACAATCTTTTGTAAGGCTGATTGATTCTTTCATTCCTCTAGTTGTATCTAGCAGTGGGCATTAAATCACTCCACTGTTCTATGGCAAAGTGCAGTGAAATGATTTGGGGAACAGTGGAATGTTTTGTGGAACAGTGGAATGATTTGTGTAACAGTGGAATGATTTGTGTAACAGTGGAATGGTTTGTGTAACAGTGGAATGATTTGTGTAACATGGTGGAAGAGATAACTTCTCCACAGTGTTATTGTCGGCATTCTCACGGGGATCTTCCTGGAACCTTCCCCCCCACAATTCTGTGACATCTGAACATAGGTCAGAGGTCATAGGTCTATACATATTACTCTGACCCTCGCACTGGTCCAAAAAAGCGGCAACTCTTTTGGTGACAGTATGAACAACCCATCGGGTTTTCTTCCTACTGGGGAGTGTTGTATATGCTGCTATGTCGGTGTGTTCACTTACAACGCTGCCCAATAAACTCGCCCCTATGGGCATAATTAAATTAAAATTAATCAACACTCTTCTTATCTAATCAGCTATCGTTGCACGGTGTCAGATCTTCATCAATTACGGAGCGCCGTGTAGTACGTCCACCCTCCTCATGCTCCCAGATCGCACTGAGGCTTCCAGGGCCAATGAGCTGCCTTGCAGCTCCCCACCAGGAGTCACGTAACCTCAGAATACACTCCGATTGGCGGGTTGATACAAAACTTGGCCAATCAGGTCGTATGACTATATCCAAAACCCTTGGACCTGGATATGTCTTGCTGGGCAGGAAACTTGCCCTGGAGAGACGACACAGCTGTTCACAATATTTTAAAAGCACGCAGCCTAAGCTATCCCTGAAATTCCAGCCCATGCTCCTGTTTAAATAGTGTTTTTGTAACTATGTACATATATGTACTATGTACATTTTTTGTGTAACTATGTACATTTTTTGTGTAACTATGTACATTTTTTGTGTAACTATGTACATTTTTTGTGTAACTATGTACAAATATATGTACTATGTACATTTTTTGTGTAACTATGTACAGATGTAATTGTGTACATCGAACATATATTGACGAAATGAACACTTAGTGGAATTGGGTACTATTCACATTATATAACCCGGAAAAAAAACATTAAAACCAAACATATAAATTCCTAGGCCTAGTATAGCACATATATATATATATATATATGTGCTATACTCTGCGGCAGCGTGTATTGGGTCTAGGAACGTCAAGTTAGGTTTTATTAACGACATATATATAAAACCTTTTCCTGGTTTGTCCAAATTCAGTAGTACCAAATTCTACTATCTACTTGACCTTACATATATGACCATCGTACCATCGGCACGATGGTACGTACCGATGGTACGTACCACAGTCAATATATGTCAATATATGATATACAACAGTCAATATATGTCAATATATGATATACAACAGTCAATATATGACCATCGTACATATATTGACTACGTCACTATATGTACGACGGTGCACATAGCTACATAGTTACTATTTCAACAGGAGGATGGACTGTGTGATTCACAGTAAACTATCACCTAATATACATTCTAATTTTATTTATTTGTAACAAAAAAGTAATTTTGGACCATGAGACCTGTCTAAAAAGGTGTGTTTGGTCGTGAGGGTGTTTACTATTAGTGCTTGTAGGATCGTGCTGTTAGCTCCTGGACCCCGACCATCAGACCTGTCTAAACCAAAAAGTGTGTTTGGTCGTGAGAAGGGTGTTACGGTTACCGTTCGTGAGGGTGTTTACTATTAGTGCTTGTAGGATCGTGCTGTTAGCTCCTGGACCCCGCCTCTCTAGTCCTCGGTTGTCTAATGTATTGGTTCGTGACCCATATTACTCTATCTATCTATCTATTACATTTATTTATATCACACACACACACACACACACACACACTTATACACACACACACACACACACACACACACACACACACACACACACACACACACACACACACACACACACACACACACTTATACACACACACACTTACACACACACACACACACACACACACACACACACACACACACACACAACTAATGGGTAGAACACCTGGAGAGAAATGATATAATATCAGACAGACAGTATGGTTTTCGATCAGGAAGATCCTGTGTATCGAATTTACTCAGTTTCTATGATCGGGCCACAGAGATATTACAGGAAAGAGATGGCTGGGTTGACTGCATCTATCTGGACCTAAAAAAGGCTTTCGACAGAGTTCCACATAAGAGGTTGTTCTGGAAACTGGAAAATATTGGAGGGGTGACAGGTAAGCTTCTATCATGGATGAAAAATTTTCTGACTGATAGAAAAATGAGGGCAGTAATCAGAGGCAATGTATCGGAATGGAGAAATGTCACAAGTGGAGTACCACAGGGTTCAGTTCTTGCACCAGTGATGTTTATTGTGTACATAAATGATCTACCAGTTGGTATACAGAATTATATGAACATGTTTGCTGATGATGCTAAGATAATAGGAAGGATAAGAAATTTAGATGATTGTCATGCCCTTCAAGAAGACCTGGACAAAATAAGTATATGGAGCACCACTTGGCAAATGGAATTTAATGTTAATAAATGTCATGTTATGGAATGTGGAATAGGAGAACATAGACCCCACACAACCTATATATTATGTGAGAAATCTTTAAAGAATTCTGATAAAGAAAGAGATCTAGGAGTGGTTCTAGATAGAAAACTATCACCTGAGGACCACATTAAGAATATTGTGCAA
>NW_025572204.1:27500-112332 GCF_020424385.1 Procambarus clarkii
GGCCAACGCTTATCAGTCTGGGAAAGCGACAATATAACGACGCTTTTAATTTCACTAAATCCCCGCGTTTTTGACGTAGTGGTCGACAGTGTTGAAACAGCTGGGCATTGTGTACCCAACCGGCTTCCTTCTTCTTGAGTTATCTTGAGATGATTTCGGGTCTTTTTAGTGTCCCCGCGGCCCGGTCCTCGACCAGGCCTCCACCCCCAGGAAGCAGCCCGTGACAGCTGACTAACTCCCAGGTACCTATTTACTGCTAGGTAACAGGGGCATTCAGGGTGAAAGAAACTTTGCCCATTTGTTTCTGCCTCGTGCGGGAATCGAACCCGCGCCACAGAATTACGAGTCCTGCGCGCTATCCACCAGGCTACGAGGCCCCCCTCCTTTGCTAAACTATTCGTCGTTCCAATGGGTTAAAAACTGTAGCCAGTGAGGTCCGTCACTGAACGATAAGCTCAGAGACAATAAGAACTAATATACCCTAAAACTAACGAAATCAAATTGAGATACTTAAGAGTTTTCGACACATGTAACTTTAAGCCAAGACCGTCGGGAGTGAGTGAGAGCCCAAGAGCTGTAGGTCAACAGCGTGTGGCAGGTGCACACAAGCACCTTCAAGACAGCTTCAAGCTTACTAAGCCACAGCGTAACACACAATAAGCCAACAGCTTCAAGCTTACTAAGCCACAGCGTAACACACAATAAGCCAACAGCTTCAAGCTTACTAAGCCACAATATAATGCACACTAAAATCAATAGATTCAAGCTCAACAAGCCACAGTGTAACACACACAAGGGGCAACAGTGACAAGCTCAACAAGCCACAGTGTAACACACACAAGGAGCAACAGTGACAAGCTCAACAAGCCACAATATAACACACTCAAGGAGCAACAGTGACAAGCTCAACAAGCCACAATGTAACACACACAAGGAGCAACAGTGACAAGCTCAACAAGCCACAATGTAACACACACAAGGGGCAACAGTGACAAGCTCAACAAGCCACAATGTAACACACACAAGGGGCAACAGTGACAAGCTCAACAAGCCACAATGTAACACACACAAGGGGCAACAGTGACAAGCTCAACAAGCCACAATGTAACACACACACGGGGCAACAGTGACAAGCTCAACAAGCCACAATGTAACACACAAGGAGCATGAGTGACAAGCTCAACAAGCCACAATGTATCACACAAGGAGCATGAGTGACAAGCTCAACAAGCCACAATGTAACACACACAAGGAGCAACAGTGACAAGCCCAACAAGCCACAATGTAACACACACAAGGAGTAACAGTGACAAGCTCAACAAGCCACAATATAACACACACACGGGGCAACAGTGACAAGCTCAACAAGCCACAATATAACACACACACGGGGCAACAGTGACAAGCTCAACAAGCCACAGTGTAACACACACAAGGAGCAACAGTGACAAGCTCAACAAGCCACAATGTAACACACACAAGGAGCAACAGTGACAAGCTCAACAAGCCACAATGTAACACACACAAGGGGTAACAGTGACAAGCTCAACAAGCCACAATGTAACACACACAAGGGATAACAGTGACAAGCTCAACAAACCACAGTGTAACACACACAAGGGGCAACAGTGACAAGCTCAACAAGCCACAATGTAACACACACAAGGAGCAACAGTGACAAGCTCAACAAACCACAGTGTAACACACACAAGGAGCAACAGTGACAAGCTCAACAAGCCACAGTGTAACACACACAAGGAGCAACAGTGACAAGCTCAACAACCCACAATTTAGACAGAAAACCTGAAATGCCTTTTTTCACCCATTCATTGATTCTTGGCTCTTGAAGGAATGACATATAAATGTCAACGAATGTTCCCATCAAGATATTTGCAACAAGTTGACCTGTCAGCACTTGAGAGACTCTGCAGGTGCCGAGGTCACATGGGACGTACATATTGGGAGGATTTCTGACGTGCTGATGGGGTCATCTTGTTGCAAATATCTTAATGGGAACATTCCTCGCTATGTTGAGTCAGGTTAAGGTTCCAAGTTCAAGCGTCACCCTGACTCCAAGGGGTTAGCCCTTGCACCTCATGCACCTATTCATCCTCTCTCTCTCTCTTCCTCACCCTTCCCTAATTCTCCTCTGTCTCCTCCAGCTTTAAATGAAATTCCTAGAAAATGCTGAGTGTGATGTTGTGCCTCAAGTTAACGGGATAGATAAGATGCACTTTGATGAGCAGACACGACAAGTCATCAACTTGTTGTTGGGAACAAGCTAAAAACTACCAGCAGACACTATCCAGGGTAGTTTCAGGAATATTAACCCTGGAGTATGATGATAGAAATTACGGGCTATTCATGCCCGTGCCACCTCTTGGGTGGCTTAATCTTTATCAATCAATCAATGATAGAGTGGAGAGTAACTTGGGGTCGTGACTAGTGGGACCCCGCGGGTCATAAGATTCCGTGTGATATCTCTCATGTTATCGTCCCATGTTTAACGACTTACCAGTGCAGGATAGCAGTAGTTTAGGGATTTTTGGTGAATTTCATAATTTCGATTAAATAAAATCTTGTTAATTTCCAGCTTTATGTATCTACGGGCGCCTGACAACTGAGTGGACAGCGCTTCGGATTCGTAGTCCTGAGGTTCCGGGTTCGATTCCCGGTGGAGACGGAGACAAATGGGCAAAATGTTTCTTTCATCCTGATGCCCTTATTACCTATAAGTAAATAAGTACCTGGGAGTTAGACAGCTGCTACGGGCTGCTTCCTGGGGATGTGTAACAAAAAGGAGGCCTGGTCGAAGACCGGGCCCCGGGGACGCTAAGCCCCGAAATCATCTCAAGATAACCTCAAGATAACGTCTCTGGTCCCCCCCCCCCCCGTCCCTTCCATTGTCATCTCCGGTGCACGTCATTAAGGATGTTGAACCACCTTGTTCAGTTCAACGTTAGCTTCCTCCTTGTTAGGAACGTCTAAAATTTCTAAGATAACTCTTCCCGTCTCAACAAACCACAACGTAACTATCAAAACCTTCGTTTGAATACATAAACAAACTCTACATCAAGCCAAAAGTCGTCGTAACGCAATGTCACACAAAATAATTAAATCAAAATGAAAATAAATCGAAATCTATGAAAATTCAATTTATCAATGAAATCGGAAAGATTGAATTGGAATCGTAACATATTTAGTATAGCATATTTTGGTCTTATGTGCAACAAATGGCGCTATTTTTCAAAAACGCATGTTTTTACCTGTCACAGGGGTGGCATCTATATAGTAGGTATATAAAAACACGCGGGTATTCGAACGGAACGTTGTGTGAAAATTTCAAAGCAATCGGTGAAGAACTTTTGGAGATTAGCGGTTATGCACAAACGAACATTTCCATTTGTATAGATAAGTTTTAAATTAGGGTCGCGGTGG
Source organism: Procambarus clarkii (assembly GCF_020424385.1). NCBI lineage: Eukaryota > Metazoa > Arthropoda > Malacostraca > Decapoda > Cambaridae > Procambarus > Procambarus clarkii. The sequence goes on from NW_025572204.1 coordinate 30,939, forward strand.
TTTCCCCATAAAACACTAACGATTCACTAATTAGTAATTATCAATACTCTTGTAGTAACGAATGTAATGGGTGGTAACCGCCGGTTCTCCTTGGTATTGAGGTTAATAAGCATTTCGTTGCAAGTACCATTGGTTCACTGCGGTACTAATACTGACCTCTACCTCCGCGGAAGTAATAGTCAGTTTGATCAGGTTACTCTCACATGTAAATAATGTCGATATTTTCTAAGGAAATACACTTAAGAGCACTTAAGAATATACTTAAGAGTATAGTGAATAAAACTACAAGGATACAGTGGTATTAGGTAGGTGGTGTTAGGGGCTCACACATCTGATTGCAAGGGGCCTAACACACACGACTGTAAGGGGGCCTCACACACACGACTGTAAGGGGGCCTCACACACCCGACTGTAAGGGGGGCCTCACACACCCGACTGTAAGGGGGCCTCACACACCCGACTGTAAGGGGGGCCTCACACACCCGACTGTAAGGGGGCCTCACACACCCGACTGTAAGGGGGGCCTCACACACCCGACTGTAAGGGGGCCTCACACACACGACTGTAAGGGGGGCCTCACACACCCGACACAATCATTAACCAATATTTCTAAGGTTTGGACCTCGACATCAAACGAGACTCCTGACCTTTGATCCTGGGACCAGAGGTTGTTTTATAAATTGGTCAGTGTTAATGGTCTGTATTAACAAGTTGTATAAATTGGTCAGTGTTAATGGTCTGTATTAACAAGTTGTATAAATTGGTCAGTGTTAATGTTCAGTATTAACATGTTGTATAAATTGGTCAGTGTTAATGGATCCTCTAATTGGCTATATAAATGGAGTACATAGAGGGCTTGAGGTCTGTACTAAAAGCTTGCAAAATTGTCTGAAAATGGGTCCGTATAAATATTTTGTTTAAATTATATTTTTGTAAATGATTTTGATAATTGAGTGTATATATGTTCCATAAAAATTATCCATTATCTACATAAATAAAAATGTATATGTTCGTTTGTTCAAAATGGCTAATCTCCGAAAGTTCTTCACCGATTGCTTTGAAATTTTCACACAATGTTCTATTCACATCCGAGCGGGTTTTTATATACATATTATATAGATGTCACGTCTCTGACGGGAAAAAGCTTTTTTTTTTTTTTGGTTGGAAAAACTTTTTTTCATTAATTTTTCATGCGAGGGAAATCTTCGAAACATCTTTGCCAATTGCTTTGAATTTTTTACACAACGTTGCATTCGAATAGGCGCGTGTTTTTATATACCTACCATATACATGCCTCACCTGTGACAGGTAAAAACATGTTTTTTTTTAATAACAGCACCATCTGTGGCAGTATACATAATACGTAAGAGTACACACTATACTAAATATTTTACAATTCCATATCAATGTTTTCAATTACATTGACAAATTTAATTTTCATAGATTTCGATATATTTTCATTTTGATTTAGTTATTTTGTGCGACATTGCGTTGGAATTGAGCTGTGTTGTTTACCACACCGTTCGTTCCGTGAGTTTAAGTATAGAGGCCACACCTGTAACAGGTAAAAACATGCTTTTTTGAAAAACAGAGCCATCTGTTGCACGTAAAAACAACACACTCTATACTAAATATGTAACAATTCCATTTCAGTGTTTCCGATTTCATTGATATATTGAATTTTCATAGATTTCGATTTTTTTAATTTTGATTTAATTATTTGTGTGACACTGCATTGGAATTGTGCTGTGCTGTTTACCATACCATTTATTTTGTGCATATGGTTTATTTTTTTCATTGTTTTTCATTTCGTTTTTTTTCTTTGTTTTTATTTCGTTTTTTTTTTAACTCTTTCTCTTATATTTCAGTGGTGGGAATATCAGATCATTAAATGTTCCAATTTTCTGATGGGAACATCAGATCATCAGGAATGCATCGGACGAGGGAGTGGGGAATGGTGGGGAGGACGAAGGGACGGGAGTGGGGAATTTTTTTTTCAGGGATAGTCCTGTGTGGGCACTAAGCCTCTGGGTGGCCCACTGGGCGGGCCCTAAGCCTCTGGCTGGCCCACTGGGCGGGCCCTAAGCCTCTGGCTGGCCCACTGGGCGGGCCCTAAGCCTCTGGCTGGCCCACTGGGCGGGCCCTAAGCCTCTGGCTGGCCCACTGGGCGGGCCCTAAGCCTCTGGCTGGCCCACTGGGCGGGCCCTAAGCCTCTGGCTGGCCCACTGGGCGGGCCCTAAGCCTCTGGCTGGCCCACTAAGTGTTGCTTGTTTCTGATTTACTTGGGCGGAGTATGAGTATTTATGACTCGTATGGTCGCTTCAGGAAGATTTTGTCCCATGTGTTTAACAACTTCTTCTGTGCTGTTGAATCTAAGTTGAAATCTTAAATGGAGGATGATGGGGAGGACGGACGAGGGGACAGGGTAATGGTGGGGAGGACGAGGGGACGTTGGAGTGGGGGATGGTGGGGAGGACAAAGGAACGGGCGAGGGGGTAATGGTGGGGAGAACTGGGAGACAGGGGAAAGGTTGCTGAGGCACAGCAATGCGTGGCCGGGTACAGCTAGTATGTAATAAGAATAAGGGAGGGATGGTAGGGAATTACCAGGGGAAAGCGCCAAGCCATTACGCCTGTATAGCACTTGGGAAGGGGTCAGGATAAGGATTTGGGATGGGACGGGGGGAAGGAATGGTGCCCAACCACTTGTGGACGGTCGGGGATTGAACGCTGACCTGCATGAAGCGAGACCGTCGCTCTGCCGCCCGTTGAATGATGAGATGCTGCCGACCTGCGTCAATTCATCATGAGTCTGACAGCTACTTATATACCAAGCCCGTTCTGGCGACCATTTCCCAACGTCTAGAAACTGTCGTACTAAAGTGCCCCTTTATCTTAACCTAACAGAGGACCCAAAACAGAAAACGGGAGAGTGTGTTAATTTCGCGAGCCACTTCCATTTTCTAGTACGACGATTTTTGGCCTTAGGTGGAGTGTACGTCAAAATGCGACGGTCTATTAGGAGGACGGGTTGGGATATCTGCCTTTTTGACACCATGTGAGTTTTGTCTCTTTCACACACACACACACACACACACACACACACACACACACACACACACACACACACACACACACACACACACACACACCAGGCTCGTCCCGGAACTGAGAGGAATGAGGAAAGGCTAAAGGAGCTGAACCTCACATCCCTGGAAAACAGAAGAGTAAGGGGAGACATGATAACCACCTACAAAATTCTCAGTGGAATTGACAGGGTGGAAAATGACAAACTCTTCAGCACTAGTGGGACACGAACAAGGGGACACAGGTGGAAACTTAGTACCCAGATGAGCCACAGAGACGTTAGAAAGAATTTTTTCAGTGTCAGAGTAGTTAACAAATGGAATGCACTAGGCAGTGGTGTGGTGGAGGCTGACTCCATACACAGTTTCAAATGTAGATATGATAGAGCCCAGTGGCTCAGGAATCTGTACACCAGTTGATTGACGGTTGAGAGGCGGGACCAAAGAGCCAAAGCTCAACCCCCGCAAGCACAGTTAGGTGAGTACATACATCTCTTTCCAGGCGATTAACGATGCATAAGCAACAGGGCTCCATTAAGGAACATATAATCTCTTCCCACAACCAGACCATCACCAGAGAAGTCTTAACAAACAACACAGAAATCATCGATAGATACAGTGATAGCAGGCGACTTGACATCTGCGAGGCACTACACATCAAGAAGTCAACACCAGCAATCAACAGCCAATTAATGCACAACTATATTCTACCCACTTCAAGACTCCGCTCCAATATAGAAGCATCAAGAGGAAGTATGGGCCAATAGGCCCTTTGCAGTTACTTCCATTCTTCCCTCTCATTTATCCAATTTATACCCAATGTTTCGTGTTCTGTCTTGTGTTGGTCAAAAGTTTGTTCACCTCATCCAAAACTGCTGCAACATATCACCTCACCCAAATGCGAGTATATAAGACAAGCTGTTCAATGTTAGCTGTTCAATGATTAAACTTTGTTTAGTGTTTTCAGGTTACAGTTGTGTGTGTGTAAACTAAAGTCTTTGAAAATGTAATAAGTCATTACGAAACGCGTTCAAGCGTCGCGTCAGACTAGAAATAAAAATGAATTTTGGAGAATTGATTTTTCAATTACCATCGACAGTAAAAAGAAACATAAGAAATATTAAGAAAATTCGTGTTAGAATTATTAATCTTACTTTTTCGGTCATATTTAACATATGTTTACAAGAAAGACTGCTACATATATATATATATATATATATATATATATATATATATATATATATATATATATATATATATATATATATATATATATATATATATATATATATTTTGACACAAAAGTTTTGGGTGAGATAACAGAACACGAATCAATGGGTATATATTGGGTATGAAAACATAAGAATGAAAGTAACAACAGAAGGCCTATTGGCCCATATTTTCTCTTGCTGCTTCTATGTTGGTTCGGGGTCTTGAAGTGGATAGAACACAGTTATGTGTTAATTGGCTGTTGATTGCAGGATAACCTGACCTTACGTGACCTTCAGTAGGATAAACTGACCTTACCTGACGTTCAACAGGATAATCTGACCTTCAGAAGGATAATATGACCTTACCTGACCTTCAGCACGATAATCTGACCTTTCTTGACCTTCAACAGGATAATCTGATCTTACTTTACCATCAGCAGGATAATCTGACCTCTCCTGACCTTCACCAGGATAATCTGGCCTAATCTAACGTTCAGCAGGATAATCTGACCTTTCTTGACCTTCAACAGGATAATCTGATCTTACTTGACCATCAGCAGGATAATCTGACCTTACTTGACCTTCAACAGGATAGTCTGACCTTACCTGACCTTCAGCAGGATAATCTGATGTTACCTGTCCTTCAGCAGAATAATCTGACCTTACTTGACCTTCAACAGGATAATCTGACCTTACCTGACCTTTAGAAAGATAATCTGACCTTTCCTATCCTTCAGTAGGATATTCTGACCTTTCTTGACCTTCAACATGATACTCTGACCTTACCTGACCTTCAGCAGGATAATCTGATCTTACCTGACCTTCAGCAGGATAATCTGACCTTACCTGACCTTCAGCAGGATAATCTGACCTTACTTGACCTTCAACAGGATAATCTGACCTTACCTGACCTTCCGAAAGATATTCTGACCTTATCTAACCTTCAGCAGGACACTCTGACCTTTCTTGACCTTCAATAGGATAATCTGATCTTATTCGACCTTCAGCAGGATAATCTAGCCTTATCTAACCTTCAGCAGGATAAACTGACCTTAAATGACTTTCAGCAGGATAATCTGAACTTACCTGATCTTCAGCAGGATAATCCGACCTTACTTGATCTTCGGCAGGATAATCGGACCTTACCTGACCTTCAGCAGGATAATCTGACTTTACCTGACCTTCAGCTGGATAATCTGAACTTACTTGACCTTCAGCAGGATAATCTGACCTTACCTGATCTTCGGCAGGATAATCTGACCTTACCTGATCTTCGGCAGGATAATCTGACCTTACCTGACCTGCAGCAGGATAATCTGGCCTAACCTGACCATCAGCAGGATAATCTGACCTTACCTGACCTTCAGCAGGATAATCTGATCTTACCTGATGTTCAACACGATAATCTGACCTTACCTGACCTTCAGCGGGATAATTTGACCATATAGGACCCTTCAACAGGATAATCTGAGCTTATCTGACCTTCAGCAGGATAATCCGACCTTACTTGACCTTCAACGGGATAATCGGACCTTACCTGACCATCAGAAGGATAATATGACCTTACCTGACCTTCAGCAGAATAATCTGACCTTTCTTGACCTTCAACAGGATAATCTGATCTTATTTGACCTTCAGCAGAATAATCTAACCTTACCTGACCTTCAGCAGGATAATATGACCTTACCTGACCTTCAGCAGAATAATCTGACCTTTCTTGACCTTCAACAGGATAACCTGACCTTACCTAACCTTCAGCAGGATAATCTGACCTTACCTGCCCCTCAGCAGGATAATCTGACCTTACCTGCCCCTCAGCAGGATAATCTGACCTTACCTGACCTTCAGCAGGATAATCTGACCTGCAGCAGGATAATCTGACCTTACCTGACCTTCAGCAGGATAATCTGACCTGCAGCAGGATAATCTGACCTTACCTGACCTTCAGCAGGATAATGTGACCTTACCTGACCTGCAGCAGGATAATCTGACCTTACCTGACCTTCAGCAGGATAATGTGACCTTACCTGACCTTCAGCAGGATAATCTGACCTTACCTGACCTTCAGCAGGATAATCTGACCTTACCTGACCTTCAGCAGGATAATGTGACCTTACCTGACCTTCAGCAGGATAATGGGACCTTACCTGACCTTCAGCAGGATAATCTGACCTTAACTGACCTGCAGCAGGATAATCTGACCTTACCTGACCTTCAGCAGGATAATGTGACCTTACCTGACCTTCAGCAGGATAATGTGACCTTACCTGACCTTCAGCAGGATAATGTGACCTTACCTGACCTTCAGCAGGATAATCTGACCTTGCCTGACCTGCAGCAGGATTATCTGACCTTGCCTGACCTGCAGCAGGATAATCTGACCTTACCTGACCTTCAGCAGGATAATCTGACCTTACCTGACCTTCAGCAGGATAATCTGACCTTACCTGACCTTAAGCAGGATAATCTGACCTTACCTGACCTTACCTGACCTTCACCTAAGAGCGTGGCACCAGGTGGCCCACAAGGCACTATGAGACATGCTCATACATCAACAAGATACATGGGTGCCACAAATTAGTGATGGATGGCGCTGATGGATGCTGCAAACATGGTTGTAATTGGCGGGAGTTACGGGGAGCAGCTCTTAATCTCCATGAAGGAGATAGTTAATCCGGGGAGATTAATCCATGGCACTTTAGCAAGTCTAATACACGACACACGGAAGTCTCAATCACCATTTAAGGGCGACAGTATTAGCTACGTTGATAGGTTATGACGAGGAGAGATCCTTTGGAGATATATATATATATATATATATATATATATATATATATATATATATATATATATATATATATATATATATATATATATATATATATATATTCCTTCTCGTGACCATAGACATAACCGAACACCCTATCCCGCCAATAGAAGCATATTAGAGTATAATAGATAGTTCCCAGTATACTGTGAGAGACATCTTTGTCAAACAGAATGTTTGTTTGTCTCTCTGTCTGAGTTTGGAGGCCAGACACTTAGGGCCAGCCTTACCAAACTTTTCATGACGATTGCTGTAGGGTAGGTGCCAGACATGGCGCACTCTATTCAGGAATCTTATGATGACTCTGGCAACAGGTATCAGCAACAAATGTATCTCTCTCTCTAGAAAAGAATTAAGATCTTTTGCTTTTCCTTATTATATCATAAAATATACCGATTTAATAAAATTCACCGATTTTGTCAAAATTAACAAAAAAATAAGGAAAAAAAAGGTTCTGATCATCAGATTTTGCTGATGATTGTGGCCCAAGAAATCATGGAAATCATTCAGTCGACCCAACCACCAGCGAAGCGTTGTTTGTGTGAACTTGTGTCACATGTATGAACTGTGTCACATGTATGAACTGTGTCACATGTATGAACTGTGTCACATGTATGAACTGTGTCACATATGTGTCCTAGTGAGTTACAGTGAGAAGAACAGCAGTGAGTGGAGACTCACAGTTGAGAGAGAGAAAAAGAGAGAAGAGAGAGAGAGAGAGAGAGAGAGAGAGAGAGAGAGAGAGAGAGAGAGAGAGAGAGAGAGAGAGAGAGAGAGAGAGAGAGAGAGAGAGAGAGAGAGAGAGAGAGAGAGAGAGAGAGAGAGAGACCGGCTCGACCCACTACTTAAATGACGCAACCTTTCCGGCAGGGGGCCCAGTCACCGTATCGACCCGGGCTCTGCAGGGTAACCCCCCCCCCCCCACAACTCGTCCGTCATATATAATACCACGATACGCGATACGTCAGAGCGTATGGTCCAAGTTTGAAGCAAATCTGTGGAAGCGTTCTTGAGATATGGAACATGCCTTGGGGGGAGGGGGGAGGGGGGAGGGGTGTGTGAAAACAGTGTTTATCCCTGCTCACGAGATGTAAACTGGTGGGTTTACATGTCATGAGATGTAAACTATGGCCTCGCGTCTTGTAGGGTCGGAGTTCCATCACAGATGGTTCAAGAAGTGGACTACTGTTTCGCTTGAGTGAAGGTCCTCCTCATATCCCTGCTATTTGTCCTTGTATCTCAACTCTTAGTCTACCCTAGCTCTTGGGCTGCTCTCTTATCCCAGCTCTTAGTGTGCCCTCATACCAGAGGTCTTAGTCTATCTCATATCCCTTCCAATTGCTTCATAATCATACTAATTATCCAGCAGTAATCCCCGCTGAGAGGTTATCTTGAGATGATTTTGGGACTTAGCGTCCCCGCGGCCCGGTCCTCGACCAGGTCTTCTTCTTATTACACACCCCCAGGAAGCAGCCCGTAGCACCTGTCTAACTCCCAGGTACCTATTTACTGCTAGATAACAGGCGCATCATGGTGAAATAAATTTTTTACCCATTTGTCTCCGCCTCCACCGGGGATCGAACCCGCCACTTCAGGACTACGAATCCGAAGCGCTGTCCACTCAGCTGTCAGGCGCCCTGCAGCAGTTTTTCTAATAAGACAACACAATTACGGTACAACACGTGTAAGATACAGATGTTACACGGAGAAAATGTAGGCGCATTCTTGTCTTATAAATGCAAATACTTGCAATACTTCTTGCAGAGAGAGAGAGAGAGAGTTGCACTCATCAAATGCATAATATTATTCCCAACAGTATTGCCAAGTAAATCCATTATACGATGTAAATTTTTGTAATGAGAGTTTTCTTACAGAGCGCAAGCGGGAAAAATTACAATGTGTTCCAATAATTTTTAATTGCCAAACTGCTTTTGATCAGATTGAAACGAATTATGTTTGATATTTGGCTAAAAAAAAAGAGGGGCGGTCTGCCAAAATCATTTATGTTATTAAATAGCAGTTTAATTGGATAGGCTGTTTTGGGTAATAGGAAATAGTGATGAGACACATTTCTAATCACATTGTAAATAATATGAGAAAAATTTGCTATCTATTTAAAATATACACAACCGTATGGTCCCAGGTTCGATTCCTAGGTAGGCCAAGACGTTATTTAGGCAAGGTTATTTTTGTTTGCACCTGATGCGCCTGTTTACCTAGCAGTAGATATGTACTTGAGAGTTAGAAAACTGTTGTTGGGCTGGCATAGAAAGACCTTACACCCGATGCACCTATTCACACAGCAGTAACCAAGCAGCCCGGAGTCAGGCACCTGTTGTGGGCTGCGTCCTGCACTATATTAACCACTGACAAAGAGAAAGTTCTATAAGCCTAACAGTCACCAAGAAGAGGTAGAGGTTTTACATGGCAACATCTTATATTGTAGGAAGTTTGCCATACCTGAGCTAGTAACATTGTCTATGTATCCACGAGGGCAACGGTTACATATGGCAACAACCAGTTATACATGGCAACACACAGTTATACTTGGCAACAACCAGTTATACATGGCAACACCCAATTATTCATGGCAACAACCAATTATACATGGCAACACCCAATTATTCATGGCAACAACCAATTATACATGGCAACACCCAATTATTCATGGCAACACACAGTTATACATGGCAACACCCAGTTATGCATGGCAACACACAGTTATACATGGCAACACCCAGTTATACATGGCAACACGCAGCTATACATGGCAACACCCAGTTAGACATAGTAACAACAAGTTATACATGGCAACACCCAGTTATACATGGCAACACACAGTTATACATGGCAACACCCAGTTATACATGGCAACACACAGTTATACATGGCAACACCCAGTTATACATGGCAACACACAGTTATACATGGCAACACCCAGTTATACATGGCAACACCCAGTTATACATAGCAACACACAGTTATACATGGCAACACACAGTTATACATGGCAACACCCAGTTATACATGGCAACACCCAGTTATACATAGCAACACCAAGTTTTACATGGCAACACCCAGTTCTACATGGCAACACACAATTATACATGGCAACACCAAGTTTGACATGGCAACACCCAGTTATACATAGCAACAACCAGTTATACATGGCAACACCCAGTTATACATGGCAACACACAGTTATACATAGCAACACAAAGTTTTACATGGCCACACCAAGTTATACATAGCAACAACCAGTTATACATGGCAACACCCAGTTATTCATGTCAACACCCAGTTATACATGGCAACACCCAGTTATACATGGCAACACCCAGTTATACATGTCAACACCCAGTTATACATGGCAACACCCAGTTATACATAGCAACAACCAGTTATACATGGCAACACCCAGTTATACATGGCAACACCCAGTTATACATAGCAACAACCAGTTATACATGGCAACACCCTGTTATACATGGCAACACCCAGTTATACATAGTTATAAATGAACAGTGTACCGACATTTGAATATCTGGTGAAAGTAGAGGTAACCCAGCCAAGAAAGGACCAAAATTATGATGCAATGAGAAAATTCCGAATAAGAATACCATGGGAAACAGAACTCAAAGAAATGACTTCAAGACATCATGAACATCATCATGCAAAAGTGTCAGGATGCACTCAGCAAGTTTATATAAGCCCAAAATACAAAATAATCATGAAAAGCAAAACGGGAATGGCGTGGTTCAGTCAGGCAAGCAAGGCAATTGAGTACAAGGACAGGGAGAGACTACGTTACAGAACACCAGAGAGCAGAGGGAGGCACCAGAGGGCCAGGAATGAGTAGCTCATTGTTAGAAATGGAGAAACAGAACGAAAAAGACTTAACAGGCAAGTGAAGGGCAAACGAAAACTGCTCTATAGCCATAAGAAGAAAAAAATAGTGAAAGAACAGGTAATGAAACCAAGAAAAGTGGAAAGACAGGTACACAGAGAATGACAAGGAGGTGTGTGAAGAACTCGGCAAGATATTCCAGAAGGTCTTCACAATAGAGCAAGGAGAAGTCCCCTGAACTGAAAGAGGAAGCGAAAAATAAAGCAACTTTGAAAGAATTTGAAATCTGTTGGAGGTGAACAGGACTGAGACTGTTGGCCACTGTTGCTGACCTGCCTAAGTGTAAACACCTGATTAATGAAAAAATGATAATATTCACATTCCACCTGAGGCAGTTGCTTGCACTAACCTCCAGTGTAATTTGCACCAGAGCAGCCTCAAGGACTTTCTAACATCTGTCATATCAGTGTTAGTTAAGACAGGGTAAGAGATTATCCCGCCTAGAACTAACAGATAACAGGTATTGCTAGATGGAATGATCACATAGATAATCCCGACCTTTGGTCATCATCTAAGGAAAGATGCTGGGGATGCCAGAGATGGTTGGGTACCCCAGATCTGACGCAGCATCAGGGCTCAGCATCATCAGGGCTCAGTATCATCAAGGGCTCAGTATCATCAGGGCTCAGTATCATCAGGGCTCAGTATCATCAGGGCTCAGTATCATCAGGGGCTCAGTATCATCAGGGCTCAGCATCATCAGGGCTCAGTATCATCAGGGCTCAGTATCATCAGGGCTCAGTATCATCAGGGCTCAGTATCATCAGGGCTCAGTATCATCAGGGGCTCAGTATCATCAGGGCTCAGCATCATCAGGGCTCAGTATCATCAGGGCTCAGCATCATCAGGGCTCAGTATCATCAGGGCTCAGTATCATCAGGGCTCAGTATCATCAGGGCTCAGTATCATCAGGGCTCAGTTTCATCAGGGCTCAGTATCATCAGGGCTCAGTATCATCAGGGCTCAGTATCATCAGGGCTCAGTATCATGATGGCTCAGTATCATCAGGGATCAGTATCATCAGGGCTCAGTATCATCAGGGGCTCAGTATCATCAGGGCTCAGCATCATCAGGGCTCAGTATCATCAGGGCTCAGCATCATCAGGGCTCAGTATCATCAGGGCTCAGTATCATCAGGGCTCAGTATCATCAGGGCTCAGTATCATCAGGGCTCAGTTTCATCAGGGCTCAGTATCATCAGGGCTCAGTATCATCAGGGCTCAGTATCATCAGGGCTCAGTATCATGATGGCTCAGTATCATCAGGGATCAGTATCATCAGGGCTCAGTATCATCAGGGGCTCAGTATCATCAGGGCTCAGTATCATGATGGATCAGTATCATCAGGGCTCAGTATCATCAGGGCTCAGTATCATCAGGGTTCTGGGAGTACTGTTGGGGTTCTGGGAGTACTGTTGGGGTTCTGGGAGTACTGGTGGGGGTTCTGGGAGTACTGTTGGGGTTCTGGGAGTACTGTTGGGGTTCTGGGAGTACTGTTGGGGTTCAGAGAGTACTGTTGGGGTTCTGGGAGTACTGTTGGGGTTCTGTGAGTACTGTTCTGGGGTACTGTTTCTGGGAGTACTGTTGGGGTTCTGGGTGTACTGTTGGGGTTCTGGGAGTACTGTTGGGGTTCTGGGAGTACTGTTGGGGTTCTGGGAGTACTGTTGGGGTTCTGGGAGTACTGGTGGGGTTCTGGGAGTACTGGTGGGGGTTCTGGGAGTACTGTTGGGGTTCTGGGAGTACTGTTGGGGTTCTGGGTGTACTGTTGGGGTTCTGGGAGTACTGTTGGGGTTCTGGGAGTACTGTTGGGGTTCTGGGAGTACTGGTGGGGGTTCTGGGAGTACTGTTGGGGTTCTGGGAGTACTGTTGGGGTTCTGGGAGTACTGTTGGGGTTCTGGGAGTACTGGTGGGGGTTCTGGGAGTACTGTTGGGGTTCTGAGAGTACTGTTGGGGTTCTGGGAGTACTGTTGGGGTTCTGGGAGTACTGGCGGGTTTCCAGAACTACCGTCAACTTCCACAATAACTTAGCATACTCCCGCAGCATGTAATTCAAATCACGTCCCGAACCGCACGTGTTCGCCATTCATAAACAAACAAACAAAAGAGTGTTCGAATGCTCACCGAACGCAACATTGCTGTAATGGCAGACGAGCAGTGAAACAAAACGAACAAAATAATAGTTCACAACCCCTTTCAATAACGGGCAATGGGAAAAAAATTGCTCTGGACACGGGCGAAACCAGACCAATTCTTGTTATAAAAACGAAAAAGAATAAAAAAAAATGATTAAAAAAACAGCAGCGAGTGACGCTCACACAGACACACACCAAAACAAACAGACAAACGGGACTGTAAATATTAGAGTCATGGAGCAGTGATCTAAATAGAGGCTGTAAATCAGTGCAGAGGATAAATAGAACCTTTCCAGTCGAAATAAATTGAAGGTATTTGTATTACGTGAGTTTTTTTTTTGTTGCGGTATGGAGGAAAATCCATATTAATATGTTGGAATGTGTATATTTGTATAATAACCAAATACACATACACATACACACACACACACACACACACACACACACACACACACACACACACACACACACACACACACACACGCTTACACCCATCAGATGGACGGACTGAGCTCGACTGTATACGGCAGATATGTCGACGACATATTGGTGTATTCTGTAAATATGTCGACGACATATTGGTGTATTCTACACATATGTCGACGACCTATTGGTGTATTCTGTAAATATGTCGACGACATATTGGTGTATTCTGTAAATATGTCGACGACATATTGGTGTATTCTACACATATGTCGACGACCTATTGGTGTATTCTGTAAATATGTCGACGACATATTGGTGTATTCTACACATATGTCGACGACATATTGGTGTATTCTGCAGATATGTCGACGACATATTGGTGTATTCTGCAGATATGTCGACGACATATCGGTGAATACAGCAGATATGTCGTCGACATATTCGTGTGTGATGAAGAGAATACACGGAGAGGCTTCGAGACAAGGGTCAAGAACTCTCATACTGACTTGAGGAAAGTGAAGGAGACAGGAGTCCATTCATCAATGTTCTCGTTGACGGTAACTCTGGTAGAATCATCACACATGTCTACCGTAAACCATCTGATGCAGGTAAATATATCAATGGTAAGAGTGAATGCACTCACAGGTACAAGAGAAGCGGCGTCATCACTGCATATGTTGGTCGTGCAATACGTGCATGCTGCTCTAGGCAGCTCTTGCACCACCAACGTCGACGACTCCGGCAAGTTATTGTGAATAAAGAATACAGCAATACAGAATTAGACGCAATCTTTACTAAGAAGCTTGGCCGCCATGTGACTGAGGGTAATCGGTCCCCAGGGGAACACATTATAGTGCAATATAAAAATACGTTTGCTCAGGCTTATATTAAGGATGGAAAGGTCATACGAGATATAATTAACAGGAATTGATAACCTTGCAGTAAAAACACGTAAGGATTCGTCCTCTCATTTAATATAACAAGCCACGTACATCTTCCCTCATTACGAGGAATAACATCTCTGCCACCTCTGACAAACTGAGGTGTACTGATGTGGTGTATTAATACAACTGCAACTCTGGAGACTGTAAGCTCCGAGATGTATGTTATATCGGACACATCACGAACACTCTGAGTCTTACACTTCACTTGCAAGACGGAGGTATTAAGCAACATCATTCTCAACACCACAGCACCATCCTGAATCGCGCAGACATAGTGACGGGCACCATAATAATCACTGGCACTGATGATCGAAGGAGACCCCATACGCTTGAGGCCATGTTGCACTGGAAGCTGACACTGGTAATTAACATTTAGATGAATTCAACTTGGAGCATACTGATGTTTGGTGGTCCTCCACTGATCCTGAGGAGAGATAGCAGATAGCAGATAGCAGACAGATAGCAGGTGGTCAACTAGAATCTGGAGTCTGGCAACAATCACCTCACTCTATCCTTCCCCGCTCCCTACCATTAAGCAGGTTAGGTGCATCGTAGTGTGAGGTGTAGCCACACTTATAAATGTCTATGTCTATGCTTGTAAGCCAGTTACAGACCCTCTCCTGTGCCAGGTAAGTCCACTACGGGCTCACCATAACCCGTGCTATATGGAACTTTTTGTTCCGAGTAGCTGAATTTAAAACAACAGCTTGTACGGTTAGAATACCTGTGTCTTTAGTGAATATTGTGTGTTGCTGAAGATGAAGGTAAGAGAGAGGGGGTGTGGGAGGCGGACAAATGAATGGTCACGCTTCATAATCCCCACAAAGACACCGGATAAAGGCAGAAACAGACACAGTGAAATAAAAATAGTTAAAGGACTTTAAGACGACCCATTAAAATTCACATAGAAAACTAACCATATTCCATTAATAGTGCAGTAAAATATATTTCTTCTGAGGGGATTATCTTAATGTAATAGTAAAATTTGACTTACTCACAGAGCCACAGAACACAGCATAAAACATTAAATGTCTTTCGAAGGAAAATTGCAATAGAAGTATTTCAACTTCACACGTGTTCATTCCCTTGTTCTAATTACAAATAACAAAAGCCAACAAATCAAGGGCAGATTGAATATATAATTTTATGTAAAGATATCGGTGGCATGAATAAGAGGGCAGTAGGCAAAGGGCAAGAAGGCTTCGCTAACCTGAACATTCGTGCAATATTGGCGATCAGTTGCAAGGATCGAGATGAAACAGACAAGGTCTAAAATTTAATGGAATTGGTGGAATGAGTTATGTAATCAAATTAGTCGTTTGACAAAGGAGGCCTCCTTTTGGAGGCATTCCAATTGATGGTATGATCGGCTCTTACAAAGAACATCGCATTTCGATCGTATGCGTTATATAAGGCCAAAAATCGTCGTACGTGAAAATGGAAGCTGCTGTCGAAAGTGACGTACTATCCCTTTGTCTGTTTCGGGTCCTCTGGTAAGTTAGGATAAGGGCACTTAAAATTGACTATTTTCTTGATGTTTCTTGATGATATTACACTAGACTTTTGTGCAGTCCTTATGGAATACTGATGTTGAGATATTCATGTGTCGAGCATTTTGCCCGTGTGTCCAATGTATTTAAAAATCGTCCTTTGCAAGGGATCGAATATACGCATCCTGCTTAAGCGGTTGGTGTGTTCATAATTTCAATGGATTTTATTAATGACACAATAATGCCACTGTATATAGACACATCGAACACTGTTTATGTCGGGCAGACGTAAATCTCTGTGTTTATATATTTATGTTTGTAGGTGAGCTTTGCCTTTTAAAAGCACTACAATCACCTTCTGTGGTTGATTGTTCAATAAATCACTGAACTATATGCTTATCAGATCTCTCTCACCCCTGTCCATGGAGGACAGAAGAAAATGTATATATGCTGGTTAGCATTGTAAATGTGTGGCCACGTCTGTGGTAGAAAATAATAATAAAGGAAAAAAAGATTGTATTTTATTTTATTGTTTTTCAAAATTAAATTGACATTTGATTAATTGACAAGTTGTCTTTAACTGTGGCAACCAACAGTCTAAGAAGAGTTTTTGGATATCTTAGATATCCTCAACAATCATGAGGCAATTACCCAATCATTTGGCTCATGAACCAATCATGCATCTTACAAACCCACCAATCGGGTTATTAACCAATCCAACAGATTATAAGCCAACTTAAACAGCCTAAAACCAATTAAAATGACGTAGAAACCACTCAACCAATCAACATCGTCAACCAATCGATTGAGCAACATAGGCTGAAAATGTTCCACAGATGATTGGCTATCAGTTGAGCACAACCGTCAACCAACCAACCGAGCCACCTACTTGAGTCGCTTCACGTGGATATATTAACGATCGGGGATGACCCTTCCTCTTGCTTGTTAGCGAAGCATAAATCACTCGGTAGTTAGCTGCTGGAGTCGCGCTAAACGACCTCGACCCCTCGTTAGGGCTGATGGATGAGGCGATGCCCACCATCCTACTTCGCTGAGGAATAGTAGTAGCTGGAATAGTGGTTACTAAAATAGTGGTTATGGGGCATAAGGCTAACAGAAATAGGGGGTTGTAGTTTGGAGAAAGTGAGAGAATAGAGGTAGAAGTATATAGGAATATAAGTGGATAAGGAATAGAGGTTGTAGAATAGTGATTGAATAGGTGCATGAATTGTGGTGATTTGAGTAGACATTAAATAGCTGATTGTTTGGGCGGAGGTCGTTAGTGTGGACAGTGACAGTGAGGGTAGTTAGTATGGACAGTGACAGTGAGGGTAGTTAGTGTGGACAGTGACAGTGAGGGTAGTTAGTATGGACAGTGACAGTGAGGGTAGTTAGTATGGACAGTGACAGTGAGGGTAGAGTGTGGACAGTAGTTAGTATGGACAGTGACAGTGAGGGTAGTTAGTATGGACAGTGACAGTGAGGGTAGTTAGTGTGGACAGTGACAGTGAGGGTAGTTAGTGTGGACAGTGACAGTGAGGGTAGTTAGTATGGACAGTGACAGTGAGGGTAGTTAGTGTGGACAGTGAGGGTAGTTAGTGTGGACAGTGACAGTGAGGGTAGTTAGTGTGGACAGTGACAGTGAGGGTAGTTAGTGTGGACAGTGACAGTGAGGGTAGTTAGTGTGGACAGTGACAGTGAGGGTAGTTAGTGTGGACAGTGACAGTGAGGGTAGTTAATGTGGACAATGACAGTGAGGGTAGTTAGTGTGGACAGTGACAGTGAGGGTAGTTAGTGTGGACAGTGACAGTGAAGGTAGTTAGTGGTGTGGACAGTGACAGTGAAGGTAGTTAGTGTGGACAGTGACAGTGAAGGTAGTTAGTGTGGACAGTGACAGTGAGGGTAGTTAGTGGTGTGGACAGTGACAGTGAGGGTAGTTAGTGGTGTGGACAGTGACAGTGAAGGTAGTTAGTGTGGACAGTGACAGTGAAGGTAGTTAGTATGGACAGTGACAGTGAGGGTAGTTAGTGTGGACAGTGACAGTGAGGGTAGTTAGTGTGGACAGTGAAGGTAGTTAGTATGGACAGTGACAGTGAAGGTAGTTAGTGTGGACAGTGACAGTGAAGGTAGTTAGTGTGGACAGTGACAGTGAAGGTAGTTAGTGTGGACAGTGACAGTGAAGGTAGTTAGTGTGGACAGTGACAGTGAGGGTAGTTAGTATGGACAGTGACAGTGAAGGTAGTTAGTATGGACAGTGACAGTGAAGGTAGTTAGTGTGGACAGTGACAGTGAAGGTAGTTAGTGTGGACAGTGACAGTGAAGGTAGTTAGTGTGGACAGTGACAGTGAAGGTAGTTAGTGTGGACCAGTGACAGTGAGGGTAGTTAGTGTGGACAGTGACAGTGAGGGTAGTTAGTGTGGACAGTGACAGTGAGGGTAGTTAGTGTGGACAGTGACAGTGAGGGTAGTTAGTATGGACAGTGACAGTGAGGGTAGTTAGTATGGACAGTGACAGTGAAGGTAGTTAGTGTGGACAGTGACAGTGAAGGTAGTTAGTGTGGACAGTGACAGTGAAGGTAGTTAGTGTGGACAGTGAGGGTAGTTAGTGGACAGTGACAGTGAAGGTAGTTAGTGTGGACAGTGACAGTGAAGGTAGTTAGTGTGGACAGTGACAGTGAGGGTAGTTAGTATGGACAGTGACGGTAGTTAGTGTGGACAGTGAGGGTAGTTAGTGTGTGGACAGTGACAGTGAAGGTAGTTAGTATGGACAGTGACAGTGAGGGTAGTTAGTGTGGACAGTGACAGTGGACGGTGAGGGTAGTTAGTATGGACAGTGACAGTGAGGGTAGTTAGTATGGACAGTGGTAGTTAGTATGGACAGTGACAGTGAAGGGTAGTTAGTGTGGACAGTGACAGTGAAGGTAGTTAGTATGGACAGTGACAGTGAAGGTAGTTAGTGTGGACAGTGACAGTGAGGGTAGTTAGTGTGGACAGTGACAGTGAGGGTAGTTAGTGTGGACAGTGACAGTGAAGGTAGTTAGTGTGGACAGTGACAGTGAGGGTAGTTAGTGTGGACAGTGACAGTGAAGGTAGTTAGTATGGACAGTGACAGTGAGGGTAGTTAGTGTGGACAGTGACAGTGATGGTAGTTAGCGTGGACAGTGACAGTGAGGGGTAGTTAGTGTGGACAGTGACAGTGATGGTAGTGTGGACAGTGACAGTGAGGGTAGTTAGTGTGGACAGTGACAGTGAGGGTAGTTAGTGTGGACAGTGACAGTGAGGGTAGTTAGTGTGGACAGTGACAGTGAAGGTAGTTAGTGTGGACAGTGACAGTGAAGGTAGTTAGTGTGGACAGTGACAGTGAAGGTAGTTAGTGTGGACAGTGACAGTGAAGGTAGTTAGTGTGGACAGTAGTGAGGGTAGTTAGTGTGGACAGTGACAGTGAGGGTAGTTAGTATGGACAGTGACAGTGAGGGTAGTTAGTGTGGACAGTGACAGTGAGGGTAGTTAGTATGGACAGTGACAGTGAGGGTAGTTAGTATGGACAGTGACAGTGAGGGTAGTTAGTATGGACAGTGACAGTTAGTAGGGTAGTTAACTTGGACAGTGACAGTGAAGTAGTTAGTGTGGACAGTGACAGTGAAGGTAGTTAGTATGGACAGTGACAGTGAGGGTAGTTAGTGTGGACAGTGACAGTGAGGGTAGTTAGTGTGGACAGTGAAGGTAGTTAGTATGGACAGTGACAGTGAAGGTAGTTAGTGTGGACAGTGACAGTGAAGGGTAGTTAACTTGGACAGTGACAGTGAGGGTAGTTAGTGGGGACAGTGACAATGAAGGTAGTTAGTGTGGACGGTGAGGGTAGTTAGTATGGACAGTGACAGTGAGGGTAGTTAGTATGGACAGTGACAATGAAGGTAGTTAGTATGGACAGTGACAGTGAAGGGTAGTTAACTTGGACAGTGACAGTGAGGGTAGTTAGTGGGGACAGTGACAATGAAGGTAGTTAGTGTGGACGGTGAGGGTAGTTAGTATGGACAGTGACAGTGAGGGTAGTTAGTGTGGACAGTGACAGTGAAGGGTAGTTAACTTGGACAGTGACAGTGAAGGGTAGTTAACTTGGACAGTGACAGTGAAGGTAGTTAGTATGGACAGTGACAGTGAAGGTAGTTAGTATGGACAGTGAGGGTAGTTAGTATGGACAGTGACAGTAGTTAGTGTGGACCGTGACAGTGAAGGGTAGTTAACTTGGACAGTGACAGTGAAGGTAGTTAACTTGGACAGTGACAGTGAAGGTAGTTAGTATGGACAGTGACAGTGAAGGTAGTTAGTATGGACAGTGAGGGTAGTTAATATGGACAGTGACAGTGAAGGTAGTTAACTTGGACAGTGACAGTGAAGGTAGTTAGTATGGACAGTAACAGTGAAGGTAGTTAGTATGGACAGTGACAGTGAAGGTAGTTAGTATGGACAGTGAGGGTAGTTAATATGGACAGTGACAGTGAAGGGTAGTTAACTTGGACAGTGACAGTGAAGGTAGTTAGTATGGACAGTAACAGTGAAGGTAGTTAGTTTGGACAGTGACAGTGAGGGTAGTTAGTGTGGACAGTGACAATGAAGGTAGTTAGTATGGACAGTGACAGTGAAGGGTAGTTAACTTGGACAGTGACAGTGAAGGTGGTTAACTTGGACAGTGACAATAAAGGTAGTTTCACTACTCTCCAGAATGTTCCGGATCACGCAACATAATTCTAATCGCGTGAATCATATATGCAAATTAGCTTGGTCACCAACCCAAAACAAATGTTTTTACCTGAATTACTCTTTTTTGCATAATTTCAGGAAATGTAGCAATTACTATAGATGTAAAAAAAATATAAATGAATTCTATACCACCTTTTTTTGTGGGCAATGGTGTTAAATTCTCCTGAAATAGCTGACATGAATGCTTAAAATGACACAAAATATTGTTCAAAAAATTTCTTTGAATAGGTGGAAAAGGGCCCTTGAAATTTCCCATAAAAGGACCCTTGCCAAAAAAGTTCCTAAAGAACAACAAAAGCAACAAAAGTCGTGTTAACCAAACAAGGCTTTTAGAGTGCCGCGAAACCCCAAAAGTTATTTTATATATATTTTCTTTCATTGTTCAAAAATCTTTGTTCTGACAACGTGTTCATTTTTCACAATAGTTCATTCGTCCATCTCTGTTGTCCAGTTGGCTTCGTTCTCGACTGATACTAGGGGATACCTGGTTCGATAACCGGTAGAGGTAGAAATGGTTGGGCATGTTCCCTTTCACCTAATGCCTCTGTTCACCGAGCAGTAAATAGGTATCCGTGGGTCAGGGAACTGTTGTGGGTGGCATCTTGGGTAAAGTCAGTACTCCCTGTACCACACCATCAGCCTGTACTGTAAACTCTCCCTGTACACCACCACCACCAGCCTGTACTGTAAACTCTCCCTGTACACCACCACCACCAGCCTGTACTGTAAACTCTCCCTGTACACCACCACCACCAGCCTGTACTGTAAACTCTCCCTGTACCACACCACCACCACCAGCCTGTACTGTAAACTCTCCCTGTACCACACCACCACCAGCCTGTACTGTAAACTCTCCCTGTACACCACCACCACCAGCCTGTACTGTAAACTCTCCCTGTACCACACCACCACCACCAGCCTGTACTGTAAACTCTCCCTGTACCACACCACCACCACCAGCCTGTACTGTAAACTCTCCCTGTACACCACCACCACCAGCCTGTACTGTAAACTCTCCCTATACCACACCACCACCACCAGCCTGTACTGTAAACTCTCCCTGTACCACACCACCACCACCAGCCTGTACTGTAAACTCTCCCTGTACCACACCACCACCACCAGCCTGTACTGTAAACTCTCCCTGTACCACACCACCACCACCAGCCTGTACTGTAAACTCTCCCTGTACACCACCACCACCAGCCTGTACTGTAAACTCTCCCTGTACCACACCACCACCACCAGCCTGTACTGTAAACTCTCCCTGTACCTCACCACCACCACCAGCCTGTACTGTAAACTCTCCCTGTACCACACCACCACCACCAGCCTGTACTGTAAACTCTCCCTGTACCACACCACCACCACCAGCCTGTACTGTAAACTCTCCCTGTACCTCACCACCACCACCAGCCTGTACTGTAAACTCTCCCTGTACCACACCACCACCAGCCTGTACTGTAAACTCTCCCTGTACCACACCACCACCACCAGCCTGTACTGTAAACTCTCCCTGTACACCACCACCAGCCTGTACTGTAAACTCTCCCTGTACCACACCACCACCAGCCTGTACTGTAAACTCTCCCTGTACACCACCACCACCACCAGCCTGTACTGTAAACTCTCCCTGTACACCACCACCAGCCTGTACTGTAAACTCTCCCTGTACCACACCACCACCAGCCTGTACTGTAAACTCTCCCTGTACCACACCACCACCAGCCTGTACTGTAAACTCTCCCTGTACCACACCACCACCACCAGCCTGTACTGTAAACTCTCCCTGTACCACACCACCACCACCAGCCTGTACTGTAAACTCTCCCTGTACCACACCACCACCACCACCAGCCTGTACTGTAAACTCTCCCTGTACCACACCACCACCACCAGCCTGTACTGTAAACTCTCCCTGTACCACACCACCACCACCAGCCTGTACTGTAAACTCTCCCTGTACCACACCACCACCACCAGCCTGTACTGTAAACTCTCCCTGTACTGTAAACTCTCCCACACCACCACCAGCCTGTACTGTAAACTCTCCCTGTACCACACCACCACCAGCCTGTACTGTAAACTCTCCCTGTACCACACCACCACCACCACCAGCCTGTACTGTAAACTCTCCCTGTACCACACCACCACCACCACCAGCCTGTACTGTAAACTCTCCCTGTACCACACCTCCAGCCTGTATCTATCTGTAAATTTAATTATCCATCCATTCGTCTATTTATATATCCCTCTATATAACCATCCATACGATCATCTGTCTATCTTTTTATCTATTTATTTATCTATCCATCTATCCCTTTATCTTCAAGATCCATCTGCCTCTGTCTCCATCTTATATAAATTAAAAAATGTCTACTATTGCTGTTTTGGTTTGACGCCAGAAAAATCAGCTCAGAGTTGTGAAATATTAAGAAAATAATATAGTTACCCATATTTACCTTTAGAAAGGCAATGTACTGCGAAACCTCAAACGCTTCGGTAGTTTTATGCGAATATGAGCAAAATATAAATAGCTGGAAATTGATGTTAATTGTATCGAGATCAATGAATAATAGTTTATATTACTGTAGAAATTTATTTTTGCTTTAAATGTTTGTTTTCAAAATATTTAAATATTATTCTAGCAGGTATAGTATCAAAAATCGTCGCTTGGATCTCAATGTTATTCTTGCAATGATGAATTCTGGCGACCACGATCAGCTTATGTTCATCCCGTACCTCAGACCTCTCCCTCTGTCAGTTTGGGTGAGGCTAGCCCAGGCGTCTGACCTCCAACTTTGGATAAACAAATATTCTCTATTATAGGAATAGAAAAATAAGAATGTTAACACTATTTTATTTCGGAATAAACACAGAGTATAATACCACCGAGTAAATGATTTACCCGGTTAATTGGTTTACAGATAAATAAGTCAATAACTTACATTAAGATCAGTTTAGTCGGCGCATGATTTACAATATTTACAGGAACGTAAAACCTTCTTTTTTACAACTCTCTCAAAATCAACACTTGTAAACATTACTCTTTTTTTTTCACGGTGGAAAGAGTAAACAGATGATTGTTTAAAACAGCTACTTCCCTCCTCCCCCCCCCACCCCAATCGCGCCCCAAACCCCCCACCCCCCTCTCTCTCCTCTGTGACCTCCACCACCATAATCCCTCCCTCCCCCACGCATCTAACCCCTACCTACACTATCCACTATCCACCTTGTCTCTCCCCATCCTAACCCATCCAACTAATCCTGCGCTACACCCACGCAACAATTTCCAATCACTCACCACACTCTCCCCCCCCCCACCCCACCCCCTCACCCTCCAACACCCCACCTTCCCCCCCCCCAACCCCTAACCCCCCCCCCACCCCATCACCCCACCCCTCAGGTTGTATATCCTGTTTAGAAGTGTATATCTCCTCACTCTAATGAACCTCTCGACTGAGCCAAAGGTACCCCCAAAGGTGTTTCTCTCAGCTTGTATGAGTATACAGGAGTATCAGCCCGTCCTCCAAAAATGGGGAAGTAAATGTAGCAGCACAAGTAAGTGCAATTATGTACTATGTATGACCTTATTTTCACTACTGTGTCTCATCACAACTGTGTATTCTCCTATTTGTGTTTTGCGGGGGTTGAGCTTTGCTCTTTCGGCCCGCCTCGCAACTGTCAATCAACTGTTTACTAACTGCATTTTTTCTCTCCACACCCCCCCCCCCCCAGGAAGCAGCCCGTGACAGCTGACTAACTCCAAGGTACCTATTTATTGCTAGGTAACAGGGGCATTCAGGGTGAAAGAAACTTTGCCCATTTGTTTCTGCCTGGTGGAATCTGTAGAAATGTTAGAATTACGAGCCCTGTGCGCTATCCACCAGGCTACCAGGCCCCTATCATCACTATGTCATCACTATGCCCCCATCATGTGTGTCATTACTACTGTGTCATCATTACTGTGTGTCATCACTCATCACAGGGGAAAAATAGGCAAGCACAGCACAATTCTCCGTAGAATAAGTTATCTTTTTCTCAGCCATCACTGCACAAAGTTGCTCCCAACTCCTGAAGATCAACCTGTATTATGGGAGGCCAACACGATCGTAAAATATTGCTTTGGTCTAGACCATATCTCTAGTTACTCACAGTCGTGTGATGTGAGTAATGGGTAAGTGTAGATAAAGATGCAGCTTTAAAGTTACTCAACCATCGTTTGATGAGTAATGGGTAAGTGTAGATGCAGCTTTATAGTTACTCACAGTCGTATGATGTGAGTAATGGGTAAGTATAGATAAAGATACAGCTTTAAAGTTACTCAACCATCGTTTGATGAGTAATGGGTAAGTGTAGATGCAGCTATATAGTTACTCATGGTCGTGTGATGTAAGTAATGGCCAAAGTGTTGATGGGGCCGAGAGTGGTGCTAAGACAAATTAGACCCACCTTGGTGTTGCGTCAGACCAGCCGGTGCTTCCTGCCTCACCGGCGTTGCGTCCCACCAAACTTTAGGTCTAACTTTAACAAATTATCTCGGCCACTATCCATCTACCGCGCGCTATCCACCCGGCCTGGCTGGCTTACTCTCCTGGCTACCACTTATGTCGCCCTTTATTACTCTTCAACGAGATCTTATCCTGAAATCAGTGAAGTCTTTCTTGCTTACTTTTTGACGTTATCATATTTTGCTAGTCAGTAAAGGCCCATTTTTTGGCCATTTTGCACCTGCAAGATAACGTAAGATTTTTAGGGTTGACAAATGTTAATCTTCTTGTTTGAGAAGCTGTTCACTTGAGACAGTTAAGCAAGTCCCAGCTGTGTCTGGGTACAAGTGACAGGATGAACAACCCAGCGGGTTTTCTTCCTATTGGGGAGTGTTCACTCACAGGATGAGTGGCGCTGCCCAATACTGTCACTATGGCGGTGTGTTCACTCAACAGGATGAGTGGCGCTGCCCAATACTGTCACTATGGCGGTTTGTCCACTCACAGGATGAGTGACGCTGCCCAATACTGTCACTATGGCGGTGTGTTCACTCACAGGATGAGTGACGCTGCCCAATACTGTCACTATGGCGGTGTGTCTACTCACAGGATGAGTGGCGCTGCCCAATACTGTCACTATGGCGGTGTGTCCACTCACAGGATGAGTGGCGCTGCCCAATACTGTCACTATGGCGGTGTGTCCACTCACAGGATGAGTGGCGCTGCCCAATACTGTCACTATGACTGTGTGTCCACTCACAGGATGAGTGGCGCTGCCCAATACTGTCACTATGGCGGTGTGTCCACTCACAGGATGAGTGGCGCTGCTCAATACTGTCACTATGGCGGTGTGTCAACTCACAGGATGAGCGGCGCTGCCCAATACTGTCACTATGGCGGTGTGTCCACTCACAGGATGAGTGACGCTGCCCAATACTGTCACTATGGCGGTGTGCCCACTCACAGGATGAGTGGCGCTGCCCAATACTGTCACTATGGCGGTGTGTCCACTCACAGGATGAGTGGTGCTGCCCAATACTGTCACTATGGCGGTGTGTCCACTCACAGGATGAGTGACGCTGCCCAATACTGTCACTATGGCGGTGTGCCCACTCACAGGATGAGTGGCGCTGCCCAATACTGTCACTATGGCGGTGTGTCCACTCACAGGATGAGTGGCGCTGCCCAATACTGTCACTATGGCGGTGTGTCCACTCACAGGATGAGTGGTGCTGCCCAATACTGTCACTATGGCGGTGTGTCCACTCACAGGATGAGTGGCGCTGCCCAATACTGTCACTATGGCGGTGTGTCCACTCACAGGATGAGTGGCGCTGCCCAATACTGTCACTATGGCGGTGTGTCCACTCACAGGATGAGTGGTGCTGCCCAATACTGTCACTATGGCGGTGTGTCCACTCACAGGATGAGTGGTGCTGCCCAATACTGTCACTATGGCGGTGTGTCCACTCACAGGATGAGTGGCGCTGCCCAATACTGTCACTATGGCGGTGTGTCCACTCACAGGATGAGTGGCGCTGCCCAATACTGTCACTATGGCGGTGTGTCCACTCACAGGATGAGTGGCGCTGCCCAATACTGTCACTATGGCGGTGTGCCCTCTCACAGGATGAGTGGCGCTGCCCAATACTGTCACTATGGCGGTGTGTCCTCTCACAGGATGAGTGGCGCTGCCCAATACTGTCACTATGGCGGTGTGCCCTCTCACAGGATGAGTGGCGCTGCCCAATAAACTCGCCCCTCGGGGCACAACGTAAACCCAGGATTCACCAGGCAATTTCAGCACCATTTACTAAACCTGTACATCATTCCCTAATCAAGGGAAGGGAGTGAATTTTCAGGAGAAAGCACCAAGCCATTACGACTATATAGCACTGGGAAGGGGTCAGCATAAGGATTTGGGATGGGACGGGGGGAAAGGAATGGTGCCCAACCACCTGTGGACGGTCGGGGATTGAACGCCGACTTGCATGAAGCGAATTGGCTTTGTTTGCGTTTATTAAAGTTGATGAGTTCCATCATACGAGGTTGTTTATAACAATAATAACCGCGTGTTGTGAAGTTTCCACGTGCTAGAAGTAACACATGAAAACACCTGTGTTGTCCGAGCTGTTGTGAGCTCCATGTTATGTATATATATTTGTATATAACATGTGTCGTGGGCCTGGACGTATGTTTTAAGTCCCTTGTATTACATATTGTATTTACATGCACACAATCTTGTGTATTGTCCTACAAAAACCCACATTAAAAGCACTTCCAATAAAGTGTCTTAAAACATACATTAAATTTAGCGCTCACAGAATGTCTTCAAACATCAGCCGAGTCTTAAACTTCTTTCAAAAGCAGGCGATCATTTCCTTCCAAGAGATCTTTTTATGAATTTGACCGCTGGGAATTAACATTATTATTATTATTATTTTTATTATTTTTTCCGGGATGGAAGAGCGGGGGGGGGGGGGAGGAGGAGACATCTTTGGCTGTAGCTTCAAGTGATTTACTGTCACTTGACAACGTGGGGTGCACTGAGACGGCGCGTCTAGTGAGAGTGTGAGTTCTAAGGTATGTCAAGACGACGCGTCACGTGACAACAGAAGTCTTAAAGTGGGTCAGAGAGTATCTCCCAGGAAGGAAGCAGAGGGTTACAGTGAGAGCAGCGACATCAAAGTGAAGAGAGGTTACCAGTGAAGTACCACAAGGGTCGATACTTGGCCCCATCCTCTTTCTTATATATATGTCCATGACCTGACAGAGGAAACTGGCCCCTTCGTATCACTGTATGCAGACGATGCAAAACTAATGAGTAGAGTTAGATCAGATTTAGAGTTTGAAGCATTGCAAGAAGATTTGGACACACTCCAGAAGTGGTCTGAAAAATGGCTGCTAGAATTCAATTCAGCCAAATGCAACGTTATGAGGATTGGAGCCAGAGTGTGAAGACCAGTACAGTAGTATAGAATGAAGGGGAAGACACATTCTTCACTCACAAAAGGAGTAATACCTGGGAGTGGACATAACCCCCAGATCTGAGGTTATGTCCTCACACACACACACACACACACACACACACACACACACACACACACACACACACACACACACACACACACACACACTCACACACACACTCACACACACACACACACACACACACACACACACACACACACACACACACACACACACACACACACACACACACACACACACACACACACACACACACACTTCAAGAAGACCTGGACAAGCTGCAGGAATGGTCGAACAAATGGCTGTTAGAGTTTAACCCAAGTAAATGTAATGTAATGAAGATAGGGGTAGGAAGCAGGAGACCAGATACAAGGTATCATCTGGGAGATGAAATACTTCAAGAGTCAGAGAGAAAGACCTGGGGATTGATATCACGCCAGACCTGTCCCCTGAAGCTCATATCAAGAGGATAACATCAGCGGCATATGCCAGGTTGGCTAACATAAGAACAGCCTTTAGAAACTTGTGTAAGGAATCTTTCAGAACATTATATACCACATATGTCAGACCAATCCTGGAGTATACGGTTCCAGCATGGAGTCCATATCTAGTCAAGCATAAGACTAAACTGGAAAAGGTTCAATGGGTTGCCACCAAACTAGTACCCGAGCTGAGAGGTATGAGCTACGAGGAGAGACTACGGGAATTGAACTGTCTTCGTTGGAAGACAGAAGAGTTAGGGGGACATGATCACCACATTCAAGATTCTTATGAGAATCGACAGGGTTGATAAAGACAGGCTATTTAACACAAGGGGCACACGCACTAGGGGACACAGGTGGAAACTGAGCGCCCAAATGAGCCACAGAGATATTAGACAGAACTTTTTTAGTGTCAGAGTGGTTGACAAATGGAATGCATTAGGCAGTGATGTGGTGGAGGCTGACTCCATACACAGTTTCAAGTGTAGATATGATAGAGCCCAATAAGCTCAGGAACCTGTACACCTGTTCATTGACGGTTGAGAGGCGGGACCAAAGAGCCAGAGCTCAACCCCCGCAAGCACAACTAGGTGAGTACAACTAGGTGAGTACACACACACCACAACACCCTCTCCCGCACACACACCAAACCCCCTATGTTACTCACGGTAAGGGATCTAACATTAGTACACACGATCCCCCAATTACACACAACAGGAGATCTATAATTAGCACACACGACCCCCATGCTCCACACAGCAAGGGATCTATAATTAGCACACACGATCCCCCCATGCTCCACACAGCAAGGGAGCTATAATTAGCACACACGACCCCCCCATGCTCCACACAGCAAGAGATCTATAATTAGCACACACGACCCCCCCCCCCCCCATGCTCCACACAGCAAGCGATCTATAATTAGCACACACGACCCCCCCCATGCTCCACACAGCAAGAGATCTATAATTAGCACACACGACCCCCCCCCCCATGCTCCACACAGCAAGAGATCTATAATTAGCACACACGACCCCCATGTTGCTCTCAGTTAGAGATCTATAATTCCTGGAAATCGGAAAGAGAAAAATAAAATAGGATCCCATGTTCATTTGATGAGGGCGGCAGCGGCTGGAAGCGAGCTGATTGTTGGCTGTAATTGGATATGTTGGCAGTAATTGTGGCAGAAAGACACAGCCAGCAAAACATGGCTGGCCAACAGGGACAGATGAGGACAACTCTTTTGTAAGAGTCTCTATGTCTGGCTACTGTGAAGGACACTTCCCAGAGGAACGTGTTGAATATATTCATTAAACGGCAAAGTTTAATGAATATATGTGTGAATATAATGTGTGAATATAATGTGTGAATATAATGTGAATATAATGTGTGAATATAATGAATATATGTGTGTATCTCTCTCTCTATGTGAATATATGTGTGAATATAATGTGTGAATATAATGAATATATGTGTGTATCTCTCTCTCTCTCACACACACAAAGTGTGTGTGAGAGAGAGAGAGAGAGAGAGAGAGAGAGAGAGAGAGAGAGAGAGAGAGAGAGAGAGAGAGAGAGAGAGAGAGAGCAAAGAAACTCAATATATAAAGAAAGATATGATGTGGTTCATGAGTAAATATAGATTCTAGTTAAGCCAATTTGTAGAACAGTCACATTTGACGCCGTATAAATGTGTTCCTCGGGTTGGTACCACTGGAGCCTCGTTGCAAATTGATGTTACAAATATGTCAACACAATTTGCACGGGGCGATCAACCATGCATTCGACATTGCAAACGAGTCCCGCTCACATTTTACTAACCCAACCATGGAATTGCGAGTCCACTTCCATGCTATTCTTCAGGGGGATGGAGGATGATAGCTTTGTGGTGCCTTAAACGACGAGGGAGAAGTTTAATTGATCTTGTTGAGCACCTGCTCCGGGTAAAGGATACGAGAAAGACTAAGAATATTTGGTATTCTTTGGATGAGTCTTGTGGGCCATAGTTAAACCACTTAGGCTTGTCCCCTCAGGTTTAATTTTTCTATGTTGAAGATTTGAGCAGATTTATTTTTATCTTTTATCTTAATTTAGATGAATATTGTGTTTGTTAGTGATCAATAATACAGCTACTTCCCATTCTCTCCCATACCATAACTACCTCCCATTCTCTCCCATACCATAACTACCTCCCATTCTCTCCCATACCATAACCCACAAATACTCCCTCCTGCCTTGCCAGTTTCCCAATCACATTTATTATCATCACTATCCAGCTCATCATCACTATCGTCGCCTCACTCACCATCACCTCCCACACAATCACCATCACCTGCTCTGCATAACCATATCATCAGTCATCCCCTCTCACCATCCCCATCAGTTAGGCCAGTCACCCCTTCAACAGGGGCCGCGCTCTCTCTCCTCGTCTCAGCTGACAGATCACTCCGATTTCTTGGTTACATTTTCCTTAAACCCACATTTTTCTTCTGTTTTTATATTAAACTCTTCATACAGTTATTAATACATTGAAAAAGCAATACTTTACAGGTAGTAAGTTTATTTGTATAATAAACGTTTTAATTATAAAAATATAAATATATACTAGAAGTATATTTCTGTTCTAACTCAACATTGTTATCCGGTTAAAGTATTTGAGAACTCTAAAGAGGCAATAAGGTGACTGCTACAGATCTGACGGTATGAGGACCGACTTGTTATCTACTTCTGCCTATTCGAACACTCCTGTCATTCCTGTCTTTCTTGTTTTGAAGAAAACGTAAGTTAAGCTGCTTAAATCACTCCCCATGTAAGACTTTACATTCCAGGGGTAACTAGTAACGGCATTATGTGCCTTATTGCTAACCATTTTCTTGTTATGCTTCTGTGCATCCTATTTGTTTCAGTTCGAATATTTATACATTGATTTCTTGGCTTGATGTCATTAGAAATCATGACACTCAGACCTGATTCACATCCAGACATCTCTACTGTCATTTGCTAGGCTTGGAACACTTCATTTTTCATGATGAAACTGCATATGCCAGTCTATCGTTCAATTTAAATGCTTCTATGTGTCGGACTGCAGGAAATTATACTCATTTCCTCTTTTGTTTCATAGTTTTAACCAGTATAGTGGCTTTAACCAGTACAGTGGCTTTAACCAGTACAGTGGCTTTAACCAGTACAGTGGCTTTAACCAGTACCATGGCCTTAACCTGCATTATCACGGGTTTAACTATTATCAAGGCTTTCATCAAATTTTATATGTAAATTTGTTCTTAAATCTATTTTCAAACTTATTTATATATTTGGTAAACAACAGAGTTCCCATGACAAAGCTGTAGTTGATCTAGACGGAATGAAGAAATGCTTCAACACATGGCTATTAGAGTTTAACTCAAGCAAAGGCAAAGGTGGATTACTGGGTCCAGTAGACCAAATAAATTATAGGAAGTGAGCAAGACACCTTTCTAGAATTATATACAGATATGATGGTGGTTCTATGAAGAATGGTGGAGGGTGTGTGAAGTATGGTGGAGGGTGTGTGAAGTATGGTGGAGGGTGTGTGAAGTATGGTGGAGGGTGTGTGAAGTATGGTGAATGGTGTGTGAAGTATGGTGTGTGGAATATGGTGGTGGTTCTATGATGTATGGTGGAGAGTGTGTGAAGTATGGTGGATGGTGTGTGAAGTATGGTGTGTGGAATATGGTGGTGGTTCTATGATGTATGGTGGAGAGTGTATGAAGTATGGTGGATGGTGTGTGAAATATGGTGGTGGTTCTATGAAGTATGGTGGAGGGTGTGTGAAGTATGGTGGTGGGTCCATGAAGTATGGTGGTGGGTGTGTGAAGTATGGTGGTGGGTCTATGAAGTATGGTGGTGGGTGTGTGAAGTATGGTGGTGGGTCTATGAAGTATGGTGGTGGGTGTGTGAAGTATGGTGGTGGGTCTATGAAGTATGGTGGTGGGTGTGTGAAGTATGGTGGTGGGTCTATGAAGTATGGTGGAGGGTGTGTGAAGTATGGTGGTGGGTCTATGAAGTATGGTGGTGGGTGTGTGAAGTATGGTGGTGGGTCTATGAAGTATGGTGGTGGGTGTGTGAAGTATGGTGGTGGGTCTATGAAGTATGGTGGTGGGTGTGTGAAGTATGGTGGTGGGTCTATGAAGTATGGTGGTGGGTGTGTGAAGTATGGTGGTGGGTCCATGAAGTATGGTGGTGGGTGTGTGAAGTATGGTGGTGGGTCTATGAAGTATTGTGGATGGTGTGTGAAATATGGTGGTGGTTCTATGAAGTATGGTGGAGGGTGTGTAAAGTATGGTGGTAGGTCTATGAAGTATGATGGTGGGTGTGTGAAGTATGGTGTTGGGTCTATGAAGTATGGTGGTGGGTGTGTGAAGTATGGTGGTGGGTCTATGAAGTATGGTGGTGGGTGTGTGAAGTATGGTGGTGGGTCTATGAAGTATGGTGGTGGGTGTGAAGTATGGTGGTGGGTCTATGAAGTATGGTGGTGGGTGTGTGAAGTATGGTGGTGGGTCTATGAAGTATGGTGGTGGGTGTGTGAAGTATGGTGGTGGGTCTATGAAGTATGGTGGTGGGTGTGTGAAGTATGGTGGTGGGTCTATGAAGTATGGTGGTGGGTGTGTGAAGTATGGTGGTGGGTCTATGAAGTATGGGTGTGGGGTGTGCGAAGTATGGTGGTGGGTCTATGAAGTATGGTGGTGGGTGTGTGAAGTATGGTGGGGGGTCTATGAAGTATGGTGGTGGGTGTGTGAAGTATGATGGTGGGTCTATGAAGTATGGTTTGGTGGGTGTGAGAAGTATGGTGTTGGGTCTATGAAGTATGTATGGTGGTGGGTGTGTGAAGTATGGTGGTGGGTGTGTGAAGTATGGTGGAGGGTGTGTGAAGTATGGTGGTGGGTCTATGAAGTATGGTGGTGGGTGTGTGAAGTATGGTGGAGGGTGTGTGAAGTATGGTGGTGGGTCTATGAAGTATGGTTTGGTGGGTGTGTGAAGTATGGTGGTGGGTCTTTGAAGTATGGTGGTGGGTGTGTGAAGTATGGTGGTGGGTCTATGAAGTATGTATGGTGGTGGGTGTGTGAAGTATGGTGGTGGGTGTGTGAAGTATGGTGGTGGGTCTATGAAGTATGGTGGTGGGTCTATGAAGTATGGTGGTGGCTGTGTGAAGTATGGTGGAGGGTGTGTGAAGTATGGTGGTGGTTCTATGAAGTATGGTGGAGAGTGTGTGAAGTATGGTGAATGTTGTGTGAAGTATGGTGGTGGGTCTATGAAGTATATATGGTGGTGGGTGTGTTCGTTACACCATGTGGTCTCTCAGATATGAAAACGATCAAGCAACAGATTACCAGAAACCCGAAACAACTTTCATTCTTCACCAAAAGTGTTTTAAAGCATTTCGAACCAATTTCAAGTTTTCAAAAGTTATTCAATGAGAAAGTTAATCAATCGATATCATTTACTTGAAGCAAGCTGTTAGAGCCTATCCAATATCCAATATATCACATAATCTATCAATTTCTTGCCTTGTTGCTATGGGAGATGCTCAAAAAATATCATAGATTTTAATGAAAAATGAAATAACATTTACAATTCCCTATCTCAGAGCTGTGTGTTTTAGATCCGTGTGTGTTTGTCGAACAAAGTCAGAGTTTATATGTTTGTTTTGTGTTTTGTGGTGAGTGCAGGCAATGTTGTAAGGCTTGTGGGATGTGTGTAAGTTTATGTCCTCTTACATTGATTTTAGTTGTGGCTTTATTTTGGTTTGCAATACGGCTTTAACCAGTAGAGTGGCTTTAACCAGTACAGAGGCTTTAACCAGTACAGTGGCATTAACCAGTAGAGTGGTTTTATCCAATGGAGTGGCTTTAACCAGTAGAGTGGCTTTATCCAGTAGAGTGGCTTTAACCAGTAGAGTGGCTTTAACCAGTACAGAGGCTTTAACCAGTACAGAGGCTTTAACCAGTAGAGTGGCTTTAACCAGTACAGTGGCATTAACCAGTAGAGTGGTTTTATCCAATGGAGTGGCTTTAACCAGTAGAGTGGCTTTATCCAGTAGAGTGGCTTTAACCAGTAGAGTGACTTTAACCAGTATAGTGGCTTTAACCGGTACCGTGGCTTTAACCAGTAGAGTGTCTTTAACCAGTAGAGTGGCTTTAACCAGTAGAGTGGCTTCAACCAGTAGAGTGGCTTCAACCAGTAGAGTAGCTTTCACCAGTAGAGTGTCTTTAACCAGTAGAGTGGCTTTAACCAGTAGAGTGGCTTTAACCAGTAGAGTGGCTTCAACCAGTAGAGTGTCTTTAACCAGTAGAGTGGCTTTAACCAGTAGAGTGTCTTTAACCAGTAGTGGGGCTTTAACCAGTAGAGTGTTTTTAACCAGTAGAGTGGCTTTAACCAGTAGAGTAGCTTTAACCAGTAGAGTGGCTTTAACCAGTAGAGTGGCTTTAACCAGTAGAGTGGCGTTAACCAGTAGAATGGCTTTAACCAGTAGAGTGGCTTTAACCAGTAGAGTGGCTTCAACCAGTAGAGTAGCTTTAACCAGTAGAGTGGCTTTAATCAGTAGAGTGTCTTTAACCAGTAGAGTGGCTTTAACCAGTAGAGTGTTTTTAACCAGTAGAGTGGCTTTAACCAGTAGAGTGTATTTAACCAGTATAGCGGCTTTATCCATTAGAGTGGTTTTAACCAGTATAGCGGCTTTAACCAGTATAGTGGCTTTAACCAGTACAGTGGCTTTAACCAATATAGTGGCTTTAACCAGTACAGTGACTTTAACCAGTATAGTGGCTTTAACCAGTACAGTGATTTTACCCAGTACAGTGGCTTTAACCAGTAGAGTGGCTTTAACTAGTACAGTGGCTTTAACCAGTACAGCGGCTTTAACCAGTATAGTGGCTTTAACCAGTATAGTGGCTTTAACCTGTAGAGTGGCTTTAACCAGTGCAGTGGCTTTAACCAGTACCATGGCCTTAACCTGCATTATCACGGGTTTAACTATTATCAAGGCTTTCATCAGTATCATAGCTTTAGCCAGTACCATGGCTTTAACCAAGAACCTGGCTTTAACCTGTATCATGTCTCTAATAGATACCATATATTTAACATACCTTGGCTTTAACCAGTATAATTTATTTAACCAGAACCCTGGTTTTTACCAAGTCAATGATTTTAACTTCTACCATAACTTTATCCAGTACCATAACTTAACCAGAACCATAACTTTAACCATTATCGTGGCTTTACCCAGTTTTATAACTATAACCAGTACCATAGCTTTAAACAGTAGCATAGCTTTAACCAGTACCATAATTTTAACCAGTACCATAGCTTTAAACAGTACCATAACTTTTACCAGTACCATAACTTAACCAGTACCATAACTTTAACCAGTACTATAACTTTAACCAATACCATAATTTAACCAGTACCATAACGTTAACCAGTACCATAACGTTAACCAGTACCATAACTTTAACCAATACCATAACGTTAACCAGTACCATAACGTTAACCAGTACCATAACGTTAACCAGTACCATAACTTTAACCAGTACCATAACGTTAACCAGTACCATAACTTTAACCAGTACCATAACGTTAACCAGTACCATAACTTTAACCAGTACCATAACTTTAACCAGTACCATAACTTTAACCAGTACCATAACGTTAACCAGTACCATAACGTTAACCAGTACCATAACGTTAACCAGTACCATAACTTTAACCAGTACCATAACGTTAACCATTACCATAACTTTAACCATTATCGTGGCTTTAACCAGTTTCATAACTTTAACCAGTACCATAACTTTAACCAGTACCATAACTTTAACCAGTTTCATAACTTTAACCAGTACCATAACTTTAAACCAGTACCATAACTTTAATCAGTAGCATAGCTTTAACCAGTACCAAAGCTTTAACCATGTGGTTATTGAGGTCGACGATTTTACTCATGCTCTGAGGACAGAATTAATAAAATGCAGGATGAAAACCATAGAGGAAATATATTCAAACCAGAACCAAGAAAATATTTTACTAAGTTATACATTTTCAGTGAAAATTTCTTCACACTCGATTTTCACTCCAAGTGTCTGAGAGTCAGATTAAATAATGACATTAATCCGACTTACACAGATCATGAAAATTTGATCCATTTTGTATGTCTGCCAAAAACGTTTGATAAAACCTTCACAAAACCGATTATTTTGATAATAACAAATAATGTATTACATTTTTATACCAGAGTTTGTATAATACAATTTGGAAATTTTACATCATTCTCGAAAAATATTTTATCTAATACCAATATCATTTTGTATTTGTTATTTTTCAGTTTTCTAACACAAAATATTTTCCTGACCCTCAACGATTGTAGTCAATAGATTGTAAGAACGAGACTTGACAATAAAATTCCAATATTTGTCTAGCTCCAAATTTGTTGCTAACTTTCTCAGAATAAATACATTTATGACTTTTTAAACAATTTATTCATAGAAACGCTGTGCGTGCTAGGCTATAGTTTGTTGATTTAAAATAGCATAGGATAGCACATGTTAGGATAGACTAGGCTAGAAAAGTTTTGGCTAGCATATATGATTTGGATATGTTATATTTGGATAAAACACATCCATATAAATAGTTTTGAAATGTTAGATTAGGTTAGGCTAGTATATGTGTGATTATATGGCTAGGATAAGTTAGAATATACTAGGAAGGAAGGGACGAGAGAGATACTGATACATTAGGGTGTATTATTATAGGATAGGATACATTAGAATGGGTTAAAATACAATAGATTCGTATGCTATAGAGCCGAGGATGAAGTGAAGGTGTAGCGCCTTACTTAAGGGCCAATAGGGCCATCCAATGAACAAAATATATCCACAGGAACCTTGATGAGGGGTTCGAACCTATGTGCTGGGTGTTCCCCAGGAACACGCTCTAGCGCCACAACATGGCCAAAAAGAATAGCAAAACACCATCACATTATAATCATAATCTCGTATGTGCCCCCATGGTGGCTGGGGCAGTATGGTGTGTGTGGCCCCGTCGTGTTCTGCAGGATGGCAGAGTGCAAGATGGCAGAGTGCAAGATGGCAGAGTGCAAGATGGCTGAGTGCAAGATTGCAGAGTGCAAGATGGCAGAGTGCAAGATGGCAGTGCAAGATGGCAGAGTGCAAGATTGCAGAGTGCAAGATGGCAGAGTGCAAGATGGCTGAGTGCAAGATTACAGAGTGCAAGATTGCAGAGTGCAAGATGGCAGAGTGCAAGATGACAGAGTGCAAGATGGCAGAGTGCAAGATTACAGAGTGCAAGATAGCAGAGTGCAAGATGACAGAGTGCAAGATGGCAGAGTGCAAGATGGCAGAGTGCAAGATAGCAGAGTGCAAGATGGCAGAGTGCAAGATTACAGAGTGCAAGATAGCAGAGTGCAAGATGACAGAGTGCAAGATGGCAGAGTGCAAGATGGCAGAGTGCAAGATGGCAGAGTGCAAGATGGCAGAGTGCAAGATGG
Source organism: Procambarus clarkii (assembly GCF_020424385.1). NCBI lineage: Eukaryota > Metazoa > Arthropoda > Malacostraca > Decapoda > Cambaridae > Procambarus > Procambarus clarkii. The sequence continues at coordinate 69,217 of NW_025572204.1, forward strand.
CAGAGTGCAAGATTACAGAGTGCAAGATGGCAGAGTGCAAGAGTTACAGAGTGCAAGATAGCAGAGTGCAAGATGGCAGAGTGCAAGATGGCAGAGTGCAAGATGGCTGAGTTCAAGATGAAAGAGTGCAAGATGGCAGAGTGCAAGATGGCTGAGTGCAAGATTAAAGAGTGCAAGATGGCAGAGTGCAAGATAGCAGAGTGCAAGATGGCAGAGTGCAAGATTACAGAGTGCAAGATTACAGAGTGCAAGATGGCAGAGTGCAAGATGACAGAGTGCAAGATGACAGAGTGCAAGATGGCAGAGTGCAAGATGACAGAGTGCAAGATGGCAGAGTGCAAGATTACAGAGTGCAAGATAGCAGAGTGCAAGATGGCAGAGTGCAAGATGGCAGAGTGCAAGATGACAGAGTGCAAGATGGCAGAGTGTAAGATGGCAGAGTGCAAGATGGCAGAGTGCAAGATGGCAGAGTGCAAGATGGCAGAGTGCAAGATTACAGAGTGCAAGATGGCAGAGTGCAAGATAGCAGAGTGCAAGATAGCAGAGAGCAAGATGGCAGAGTGCAAGATGGCAGAGTGCAAGATTGCAGAGTGCAAGATGGCAGAGTGCAAGATAGCAGAGTGCAAGATGGCAGAGTGCAAGATGGCAGAGTGCAAGATAGCAGAGTGCAAGATGGCAGAGTGCAAGATGACAGTGCAAGATGGCAGAGTGCAAGATAGCAGAGTGCAAGATTAAAGAGTGCAAGATTAAAGAGTGCAAGATTAAAGAGTGCAAGATGACAGAGTGCAAGATGGCAGAGTGCAAGATAGCAGAGTGCAAGATTAAAGAGTGCAAGATTAAAGAGTGCAAGATTAAAGAGTGCAAGATTACAGAGTGCAAGATGGCAGAGTGCAAGATTACAGAGTGCAAGATAGCAGAGTGCAAGATGGCAGAGTGCAAGATGGCAGAGTGCAAGATGGCTGAGTTCAAGATGAAAGAGTGCAAGATGGCAGAGTGCAAGATGGCTGAGTGCAAGATTAAAGAGTGCAAGATGGCAGAGTGCAAGATAGCAGAGTGCAAGATGGCAGAGTGCAAGATTACAGAGTGCAAGATTACAGAGTGCAAGATGGCAGAGTGCAAGATGACAGAGTGCAAGATGACAGAGTGCAAGATGGCAGAGTGCAAGATGACAGAGTGCAAGATGGCAGAGTGCAAGATTACAGAGTGCAAGATAGCAGAGTGCAAGATGGCAGAGTGCAAGATGGCAGAGTGCAAGATGACAGAGTGCAAGATGGCAGAGTGTAAGATGGCAGAGTGCAAGATGGCAGAGTGCAAGATGGCAGAGTGCAAGATGGCAGAGTGCAAGATTACAGAGTGCAAGATGGCAGAGTGCAAGATAGCAGAGTGCAAGATAGCAGAGAGCAAGATGGCAGAGTGCAAGATGGCAGAGTGCAAGATAGCAGAGTGCAAGATGGCAGAGTGCAAGATAGCAGAGTGCAAGATGGCAGAGTGCAAGATGGCAGAGTGCAAGATGGCAGAGTGCAAGATTACAGAGTGCAAGATGGCAGAGTGCAAGATAGCAGAGTGCAAGATGGCAGAGTGCAAGATTGCAGAGTGCAAGATGGCAGAGTGCAAGATAGAAGAGTGCAAGATTACAGAGTGCAAGATGGCAGAGTGCAAGATGGCAGAGTGCAAGATGGCAGAGTGCAAGATGGCAGAGTGCAAGATAGCAGAGTGCAAGATAGCAGAGTGCAAGATGGCAGAGTGCAAGATGGCAGAGTGCAAGATGGCAGAGTGCAAGATGGCAGAGTGCAAGATTGCAGAGTGCAAGATGGCAGAGTGCAAGATGGCAGAGTGCAAGATTGCAGAGTGCAAGATGGCAGAGTGCAAGATAGCAGAGTGCAAGATGGCAGAGTGCAAGATGGCAGAGTGCAAGATTACAGAGTGCAAGATGGCAGAGTGCAAGATGGCAGAGTGCAAGATGGCAGAGTGCAAGATAGCAGAGTGCAAGATGGCAGAGTGCAAGATTGCAGAGTGCAAGATGGCAGAGTGCAAGATAGCAGAGTGCAAGATTACAGAGTGCAATATGGCAGAGTGCAAGATGGCAGAGTGCAAGATGGCAGAGTGCAAGATTGCAGAGTGCAAGATGGCAGAGTGCAAGATGGCAGAGTGCAAGATGGCAGAGTGCAAGATGGCAGAGTGCAAGATTGCAGAGTGCAAGATGGCAGAGTGCAAGATAGCAGAGTGCAAGATGGCAGAGTGCAAGATTGCAGAGTGCAAGATGGCAGAGTGCAAGATAGCAGAGTGCAAGATGGCAGAGTGCAAGATGGCAGAGTGCAAGATAGCAGAGTGCAAGATGGCAGAGTGCAAGATGGCAGAGTGCAAGATGGCAGAGTGCAAGATAGCAGAGTGCAAGATGGCAGAGTGCAAGATAGCAGAGTGCAAGATGGCAGAGTGCAAGATAGCAGAGTGCAAGATGGCAGAGTGCAAGATGACAGTGCAAGATGGCAGAGTGCAAGATGGCAGAGTGCAAGATGGCAGAGTGCAAGATGGCAGAGTGCAAGATTAAAGAGTGCAAGATTAAAGAGTGCAAGATTAAAGAGTGCAAGATTACAGAGTGCAAGATGGCAGAGTGCAAGATTACAGAGTGCAACTCAGTACAATATGTCTTTATCTGATGTATAATACATAGCCAATATCCAGTCTTCTGTCGTTTTATCTATATCGACAGATACAGAACTCTATTAACATCTCCAAAGGATACGTGATCAACCAGGCTGTGACTCATACGTCAGGCTGCGAGCAGCCGCGTCCAACAGCCTGGTTGAATGGACTACCAGCCAGGAGGTCTGGTTAGAGACCGGGCCGTGGGGACGTTGATCCTAGGAACCATAGCAAGGTAACCACAGTGTTCTTCACCCAACTATGGTGTTCTTCACACAACCACAGTGTTCTTCACACAACCACAGTGTTCTTCACACAACCACAGTGTTCTTCACACAACCACAGTGTTCTTCACACAACCACAGTGTTCTTCACACAACCACAGCGTTCTTCACACAACCACAGTGTTCTTCACACAACCATGGTGTTCTTCACACAACCACAGTGTTCTTCACACAACCATGGTGTTCTTCACACAACCATGGTGTTCTTCACACAACCATGGTGTTCTTCACAAAACCATGATGTTCTCCACACAACCATGATGTTCTTCACACAACCACGGTGTTCTTCACACAACCACGATGTTCTTCACACAACCATGGTGTTCTTCACACAACCATGGTGTTCTTCACACAACCATGGTGTTCTTCACACAACCACGATGTTCTTTACACAACCACGGTGTTCTTGACACAACCACAGTGTTCTTGACACAACCACAGTGTTCTTCACACAACCATTGTGTTCTTCACACAACCATGGTGTTCTTCACACAACCATGGTGTTCTTCACACAACCATGGTGTTCTTCACACAACCACTATGTTCTTCACACAACCACGATGTTCTTCACACAACCACGATGTTCTTCACACAACCACGATGTTCTTCACACAACCATTCGTTAAATAATATTAACATTGAGACAAATAAACACATCTATCCATCTTACCAGTTGATTGACAGTTGAGAGGCGGGACCAAAGAGCCAGAGCTCAACCCCCGCAAGCACAACTAGGTGAGTAAACATCTATCTGTTTCTCACCTGTCATCTCTATCCTCGTCCTCCTCCATCCCTTTCCATCCACCTCCTTTACTATCCTCCTTCTCCTTCAATGTCTGGGCTTCCAAGCTCTATCCACCTTTATTCCTCCGTTAGTCACCATCCATCTCTATCCACCTCCATCATCCAGGGGGTCCTCCCGCGGGGTGATAAGGACCGAGCATCATTCACCTAGCCGCCGCACCTGTCCACGCGGGGCTAGCCAATGGGGCTCTTCTCAATTATTTTGGATGATAGCGTTGTGGTCCGAGCCCTGAGGGACCTGGGTTATGGATGGCTTTTCTGGGAGGGTTGTAAATAACACTATGTGGGTTGATATAGGGGGAGAGGGGTCCTGGGGTTGGGATCACTGAGATGGGATAGGGGTAAGGTCTGTGGGGTCTCAGGGGTTAAGGTCTGTGAAGTGGGTAAGGTCTGTAAGTCACCTGGGGTTAGGGTCTGTGAGTCTCTAAGGGTTAAGATCTGTGAGGTATTAAAGAGCTGCCGTTGTCCTTAATATTTCTTTACCTTCATTAAGGTAAAGAAATGACTTTCGTTCCCCCAATCCTTGTAACATTTTAGACTTCCCAGGGCAAACTTTGGGTAAAGTTAAAGATGTCTAAATGACATATTTGCTCGTTATTTGTCAAAGTTCATTTCGGTTGAAGTCACCACCTAAGGCTGACTTTCGCGTGCTCAGCTCTTGGGCCCCGGCTCAAGGAGTCCCCGGATGTTGGCACGCAAGTTTATTGGTCTCAGCTTGTAACGGCCCCCCAACTGGGGAGGGGAGGTGAGGGGAGGGAAGGGGAGTGTGGGAGGGGGTGGGGGTTACCCCCTGGAACAAGATTGGCCTCTGAGGGCAAGCTTGGAGACTCCTGATTGGAGTGTGCAGACTTCCCACATATCACCATCATCTCCCTATGTGGACTTGCCACATATCAAAATCACAGGGAACAGGTAAGTAAGCAACTCACAGCTCTCAGATCAAACCTGCAGCGACTCGGCACTCATTAAACTGGGAAACCACATGAACCAATTAACTCCTCTGCTTCTACAACTACTAGAAAAATAACCGAAATCAGATCCTAAACTCACTAAATGGGCCCCGACCCCATTAACCTTCGTGACCTGGAACTCAAAGCGTCAAAGCATCACTGATACGACTGAAATAATTTCTCTACTTATCAACATCATCCCGAGTTTTCATATTCTATTCATGGTCAACGCCTAAACATTAACCCATTTTTGGTTAAACTTTTATACCCAGAGGCAGGCCAGAACTAACCTCATGCGTAGAGGCATTTGAAATTGAAATTGAAATAAGTTTATTGAGGTAAAATCCACACAAAGGGATGAGGTAGCTCAAGCTATTCTCACCCCGTTCAGTACATCGTCTTAATACATACATAGACACACATCACAAGCAATAAACGTATTACCGAACATTCCGAGAGAGGCATTGACCTTCTAACAGTAACCTAATATTCAAACGCATGAACCAAAATCAATTCCCGTAAGATGAACTAGACACATTGACATTGCTCAATTCCTTACAATGGTGCCCAAGATCAACTTCTTGGGCGCTCATGACGCAGAGAAACAATAAACTTAAATGAAGACGATTTGTGTGTAGACAACTACTTGGACACCAGACTTCCTCTCACCGTCACCACACATCCCAACACACGTCACCTACAACACCTTTTATGAAGCATCACTCGACACATGTGTTGCCTCAACAAACTTTCATCATGAATTATATTGTCGCACCGGACCGGACATTGGCCGAGACCACAAACCCTTCATCATGAAACTCACTAACTTTCAACCACCAACTCACCTTTTGCTTTCTACAAGTGGAACGTTAAGTAACTTGTTCACCTACAACCTGTCCTCCTACAACCTGTCCTCCTACATCCTGTCCTCCTACAACCTGTCCTCCTACAACCTGTCCTCCTACAACCTGTCCTCCTACAACCTGTCCTCCTACAACCTGTCCTCCTACAAACAACGTCCCATTTCGATCGTATGCGTTATATAAGGCCAAAAATTGTCGTACTAGTAACTAGAAAATGGAAGTGGCTCCCGAAAGTGACGTACTGTTCCGTTTTCTGTTTTGTGTTCTCTGGTAGGTTAGGATAAGGGCACTTTAAATTGAACGTTTTCTTAACGTTGGGAAACCTTCGGAGGACGCGCTGCATTAGACCCAACATAAAAGCATGGTTGTCCGCTATCAACCCCCCAGATACAAAAGCTACAAACCTTAACCCAGGACCATCCACAGTCACCACAGCCATACAATCAGCGGCTACCTTACTGTTTCAAAACCAGGAATATGATTAGCAAACCACACACGCCCCGGGTGGAACCCGGAGTGTGTAGATGAGCAGTAACATTAAGATAAATAACCATATAGTACCAAAGACGCTCATGCTCTCTACACAACATGGCTTCAAGAACAGTAAACGAAGATACGTGCCAGCAACACATGCATCACTGGAAAAATTCCGCGATAGCCTCACACCAACTACAACACAATGGGCAACGTTTAGCAGCAGTAAAGGCCTTCCATCCTTCCCTTCGTCTCCCTCGTTATGATCAAACACTCCCAGAGCGACCTAATGTCTGGCCCGAGTACCTCAAGCGTCCAGAGACTATTTTCAAATCACATTTTTTCAACTCGCGCAAACCACTAAAAGTTGCGCAACTTAAAGTGATTTGCTGATGGAGGTGATACTCGAGCCTCAAGCACGACAGCCCAGAGGCCTACCAAGACACCTGTTTCCAACTTTGACAGCTGCTTGAGTATAGTCTTTGCTTCATAACATGTGTCATCTTTCTGCTCTCCAGCTCCTGAGATTAACTTCAAGTTCAAAGCAGGCGATGAGTCACAATAACGTGGCTGAAGTATGTTGACCAAGCCACACACTAGAAGTTGAAGGGACGACGACGTTTCGGTCCGTCCTGGGCCATTCTCAAGTCGATTCTCGTTCTAGTTCAAAAGAACTGTAGCCTTCACTTTTGTGCTATTGTGCTATTCGCTCTTGCAGACTATTTAGTACCTGATGCTTTTTTAACAACCAATGTAGAGTCACTTATATTTTCAGCTTTAAAAAACCAGAAAAGAAATTGTAAAGGTTTTGCATAAAATCAAAGAATACAGCTGTCCCAGTGCTGCTTCCCACAGCACATAGGCCTACCAAATTAAGGGGTGTGCAACACATGGAGAGTAATGTGCAAAATGATTTATATTCATCATATGTGCTTGAAGCCCGCTGTAACATATATGCATGTTCGATGCCTTCTTGTAAGATAGTTATCTTAGATTTGCAACATCAATTCCAGTTTCTTCGAAAAATTTCAAGACAATGTTAGCAAGAGCTTGTCCAGCGTGACGCAGTGATAACAAACCTTGTTATCTGATGCAGGCGATGAGTCACAATAACGTGGCTAAAATATGTTGACCAGACCACACACTAGAAGGTGAAGGGACGACGACGTTTCGGTCCGTCCTGGACCATTCTCAAGTCGAACCTATCTGATATCCCAACACAGCGAAAAATTACCCTCAACTCATCACTGTGGTATATGCCTAGTGGTGAGTCAACATCTTGAGAAAACATGACCAAACCTTATTTCACAAGATGGAGGAACGACGCCGTTTCGATCTGATTATCAAGTCTTGATAATGGTTCAGGACGGACTGAAACGTCGTCGCTTCACCATCTTCTGAGCTGTGGTTTGGTCATCATATCTTCAGCCAGGATATTGTGACTCATTGTCTGCATCTTGAGAAACGTATGCAGATTCCTTGATTTTTCCTACAATGGTTTTCAATACTTTCCCCCCCCCCCCCCACACTCGTTATGTCTTGCCCACATGTTGCTGAAGATAAATATGAAGCTTTACTTCGTCTCTGATTACTTTATTTTGCTATATGAGAACTAAGGCAAGGATCGCACTTAATAGAACAATTCAAGTATGGCAAGGTAGTTCCCTTTCCGGTGAGAATTAAGTATTTTCACAGTGAAAAGCTAAACTACTCTTTATAGAACTTTTGTTCAATATTATTTTTCTTTGTGAAATGAATTTCCAATATTGAATGAATTCATCCAAGTTCTTTTCGTCTAGAAATCCATCATTGAGGTTTATCCATCATCCATCATCCATTGTAGCATTGAGGTTTAACGTTCAGAAATGTTCAACGTTCTGTAATCCGTGTAGCGGCATGTTTCCAGTCTGAAAACCCACTATCGGAAAACTATTTTTTTTATCTATGTGTTGCATCAAAAAGAACGCAAGCAAATAAAGAACGCAAAAAAGAGAGAACACAATACATTTTCTGTTGGGGAAGACTACATTACCCATTGTCTTTTAATTTTATCTCCAGTTTTATATATTTTCTGCAAATCAATGAACAAATCATCTTTTTTCTAACTTTATCTTTCGGATAAAGGACTGTCATCATCACTTGGGACTTCGAAGACTTGGGACTTCGAAGACTTGGGACTTCGAAGAATTGGGATCATGAAGACCTGGAACCTCGAAGGCATGAGACCTTGAAGACTTGGGACTTGGAAGACTTGGGACTTGGAAGACTTGGGACTTGGAAGACTTGCGACTTGGAAGACTTGGAACTTTGAAGACTTGGAACTTTGAAGACTTGGAACTTTGAAGACTTGGAACTTCGAAGACTTTGGACTTCACGGGATCTTCTGTATGCTAAAAGTCGCGTGCCTCCTGTGTTATAGTTGAGTCTGTCAGCGAACTAGCGTCGTCCTCGATGTCCAGATCTCAGCCCATCTCTCTTCTGGAGGACAAGCGCTCCGTGTCAGGGCCGTGCACTAGTGCCATCATCACAGACGTCTTGAACGCCTGTGATGATAGTTCAAACCACTGAAGGATTAGTGGCTTTAGGAATATACTAACTCTGTCTAGAAATACTACATTCTGTTTATAACTCATTTTGGGTGTATATACTTTTACCTGAATAAAGTATTATCAAATAAATGACTACTAAATCTCAGAATCTACAGACAATGGTTCTTGAACAATAGATGTGGTAGACAGTAGATGTAGATGTAGAGAGACTGTCAGTCTCCTGACGGAACATACGTCACTCTTACCTTCTCGGAGAGGTAGATAAATATAATTATACTACTCATCGCCATTATGCAAGCAACGCTGCATGCAACCTGCTAAGTACCCATGATATGCAAATTTCAGTTATTCTACTGGTGGAGGTCGCGGCGCTGCCGTCCCTGAAGCCAGTTACATATGGGAATATGTAGTGCTGGCCTTGGTGATATGTAACACTGGCCATGACAATGTGTAACACTGAAAATATGTAACACTGGGCTTAATATGTAGCATTCTTCCTACAGCTCTATGCTCACGGTATGCGTATCAAACACGACGGTGTTAGTGACCAAGGTAACCATAGACAAAATCCCATATTGAACAAGTGATTCTGTTCAACAATCCCAGAACATTCAGTCATGTAGAAATATTAATGGCGAGGGGCGGCTCTGAATTCCAGTGAGTTTCATGTAAATATACAGGCCAGTCAGGATATTACATAATAACTCAACAAATTTATGTACCTATGGGTCAGTTTGTAATTTAAGTAGGATTATTTATCAGGAGGAACTGATAATTTTGTATGCAATTTATTCAATTTAAAAAATATATAAATTGATTGTATGTTACAAAAATACAATTACTGAGATTGAGTTGGATCAAAGAGGCTTTGAAGATAAGAAATTGTAAGGAGAAAAGACAAGCTCTGAGTGACTATACTGCTCTCGATAAAGTGTAAGACGAACTAAGAGTTTGAAATATTTTTAAATATTAAAATAATATAACCAATTATTTAGCATAACTTCTCCATCTGCAAACGAATTTTTGCAACAAAAATATGAGAAAGTAAACAGAAATATTTAGATTATTATTAGACTTCCGGAGTATTCAGGAAGGGTAGACTGTGCTATGTGCTATTGTGGCGTACTCTCCTCTGCGCTCGCAATCTCTGTCCACACTTGTATGTACACCAGGAACACTTGCACCTCAGCAAGTGCTCCGAGGATCACCAGACGTACATAACTGTCCCCTGAAGGTAGTGACGTAGAGCGGGAGGTGTGACGGAGGCGTGTACGTCACACTGGCAGTGTGACACTGCCGCTCCGTAGTCATCAGGGTGTTCTCCTCTATACCCTGAGCCAAGGACGTTCACGCCTAAAACATCAGCCACATCACAGATAGCTTTTGAGCCACTGATGAGGCTTAGATGCCCCGATGTCGTAGGTCCTATTCTGCCTTAGGCTTCATAGACTGTTGTTAGCCTCATCTTGAATCACTTGTGATATAAAAAGAATATAAACACGTATTTGTATGCATGTATGTATATATATATATATATATATATATATATATATATATATATATATATATATATATATATATATATATATATATATATTAGTATATTTTGGTAGCAGTCTTTCCTGTAGACATATATTATTAAATATGACCGAAAAAGTAAGATTAATAATTCTAACACGAATTTTCTCAATCTTTCGTACATTACGCTTCACTGTTGGAGGTAAATCAAAAATCACTTCTCCAAAATTCATTTTTATTTCTAGTCTGACGCGACACGGGCGCGTTTCGTAAAACTTATTACATTTTCAAAGACTTCACAAATACACAACTGATTAGAACGTATCTCTGATTTTATATCTACATTTGAGTGAAGTGGGAAGGGTGACGTGGCATTAACACAAGACAGAACAGGAGGGGATATTAATAGGGTATTAAAAGTATCAACACAAGACAGAACAGAAACAATGGGTATTGAATAGAAGTGTTTGTAGAAAGCCTATTGGTCCATATTTCTTGATGCTTCTATATTGGAGCGGAGTCTTGAGGTGGGTAGAATATAGTTGTGCAATAATTGGCTGTTGATTGCTGGTGTTGACTTCTTGATGTGTAGTGCCTCGCAAACGTCAAGCCGCCTGCTATCGCTGTATCTATCGATGATTTCTGTGTTGTTTACTAGGATTTCTCTGGCGATGGTTTGGTTATGGGAAGAGATTATATGTTCCTTAATGGAGCCCTGTTGCTTATGCATCATTAAACGCCTAGAAAGAGATGTTGTTGTCTTGCCTATATACTGGGTTTTTTGGAGCTTACAGTCCCCAAGTGGGCATTTGAAGGCATAGACGACATTAGTCTCTTTTAAAGCGTTCTGTTTTGTGTCTGGAGAGTTTCTCATGAGTAGGCTGGCCGTTTTTCTGGTTTTATAGTAAATCGTCAGTTGTATCCTCTGATTTTTGTCTGTAGGGATAACGTTTCTATTAACAATATCTTTCAGGACCCTTTCCTCCGTTTTATGAGCTGTGGAAAAGAAGTTCCTGTAAAATAGTCTAATAGGGGGTATAGGTGTTGTGTTAGTTGTCTCTTCAGAGGTTGCATGGCTTTTCACTTTCCTTCTTATGATGTCTTCGATGAAACCATTGGAGAAGCCCAGTATATAGGCAAGACAACAACATCTCTTTCTAGGCGTTTAGCGATGCATAAGCAACAGGGCTCCATTAAGGAACATATAATCTCTTCCCATAACCAAACCATCGCCAGAGAAATCCTAGTAAACAACACAGAAATCATCGATAGATACAGTGATAGCAGGCGGCTTGACGTTTGCGAGGCACTACACATCAAGAAGTCAACACCAGCAATCAACAGCCAATTATTGCACAACTATATTCTACCCACCTCAAGACTCCGCTCCAATATAGAAGCATCAAGAAATATGGACCAATAGGCTTTCTACAAACACTTCTATTCAATACCCATTGTTTCTGTTCTGTCTTGTGTTGATACTTTTAATACCCTATTAATATCCCCTCCTGTTCTGTCTTGTGTTAATGCCACATCACCCTTCCCACCTCACTCAAATGTAGATATAAAATCAGAGATACGTTCTAATCAGTTGTGTATTTGTGAAGTCTTTGAAAATGTAATAAGTTTTACGAAACGCGCCCGTGTCGCGTCAGACTAGAAATAAAAATGAATTTTGGAGAAGTGATTTTTGATTTACCTCCAACAGTGAAGCGTAATGTACGAAAGATTGAGAAAATTCGTGTTAGAATTATTAATCTTACTTTTTCGGTCATATTAATAATATATATATATATATATATATATATATATATATATATATATATATATATATATATATATATATATATATATATTATATATATATATATATATATATATATATATATATATATATATATATATATATATATATATATATATATATATATGTATGTATATGTATGTGTATATATTTATATATATATGTATGTATGTATGTGTATATATATATATATATATCTCATTGAATATGACTGCATTTTCCATATTGATTATTTTCTTGCTGAGGGCTTCTATCCCTCTGACTAGTGCTCTTGAATCTTGGTTTAACTGAAAAAGGATTTCTTCAAAAGTCACATTCGTTCAAGGTTGACTTAGAGAATACAATTTAACTGTAGAATGTATTACGCCTATTATAAATTTTCACATTTCGAACCTACACGGTTCATTCTCAAGTTATGAGACAGGAGAGGACATATTGGATTTACAGCTGGGAGGTCAGGTACATACAAATAGGCGAGGAGTAAAGAGTAGAGATAAGAGGCACAGGTCAATACCCTATACCTACAAAGATTAGTAGGAGTGGGCATGGCGTTTTGGGCAGTGACGTCATTGTCTGCATCTTCACGTTCCGTTCTTGCTCTCACTCTCATGGTGGGTAGAGTGCTCTCAATCCAGTTAAAATTGGGGGTCGGGTCCCAATGCGATCCCCATAACGAAGTTAGTGGAAGATGGCTAGCTGAATCCCTAGTTTTTCTCACCAAGGTTACTCATAATCAGGTCGTTGTCGACCCCCCAATCCTCAACCTTCAGGTACCCAACTTGGCCCAAGCACCGCGTCGACTCAGGCAACTAAGCCAGGCAGTCCTCTCCAGTTGTCACAACGGTCTGAAAATGACGTACTAAATTGCTCGAATCTAACTTAACCTTACCTAACCTAACCCAACCGTTTGGTCAATGTTTCAAAGCCCCGATGGTACAAGTGTATACACACCAAAATGTGTATTGACAGTCTAAACCTGTTAGTGAGAGGTAGAAGAGAAGCGTCATCGATGTGTATCTTGGTCGTGCAATACGTACATGCTCTTCTTGGCAGCTCTTGTACCACCAACGTGGATGAATCCGCCGTTGTTGTGAACAACGATTACAGCAATACAGAATTCGACGAAATCGTAAGAAGCTCAGCCGCCATCTGACTGAGGATAATCAGGACCCAGGAGTGGCAAATGGCCCCCAAGAGAAGACCATGGTGGTGGTGTATTATAAAAATACATTCACTCAGGCATACAAGAAGGATGAGAAGGTGATACGAGACATAATTGACAGTTTTTTTTTATTAATACATAAGGTACATCTACATTAGTGCAGCTACCCTAGACTATATGAAGTGGAGTACAGTGTGTAAGAAAAGCTAACTAGGTGATGCTAAAAAATCCCCATCACACAGGATGGTTAGTCATACAGAGGCATGTGATAGGCAGTCTGCACAAGCAGACTCCGGAAGCATTTTGAGGATATAATCAACGATAGATCTAACAAACATCATATAGAATAGTCTAGCATATTTAATATTGATACCAATATTCTTACCAGTAAGTGTTCTCAATGGTTTTAGTCTTTCTTTTAACCTACGGTGTAGATCATTTACAATGTCACTGTTAATACCAACTCCAAGGTATTTGTGCTGCCCACACGTTTCAATGTTCAGGTTGTTGACCTTGAAAGCTATAGGGACATGAATTTTCTCTTGGGGATGGAGAACTCTGGATTTAGTTATAGAGATAACAAGACCACATTCAATGCTTTTAGCAGCGAATGAATCAAGTAGAGCTTGCAGTCTAGTTTGGGAATTTGCAACAATGCATATATCATCGGCATAACAAATGACGATATATATATATATATATATATATATATATATATATATATATATATATATATATATATATATGGCACAACTCTCCTAAACACGAGAGTTAAGTATACAACTTTAGAACACTTTCCCACCAGGAGACTCGAACCCTAGCCAGCACAGAAGCCTTCCAGCAACTGGCATAACAGGTACGCCTTAACCCTCTGCACCACCGCTCAGACCCCTAAAAGAGATGGTAATTTCGGAGTATTTAAATACCTCAAAGATTAACACCTCCCAAGAGCACCAGAGCAAGTGAGGGGTCATTTAGACGTTAATTTCATCAAGTCCCTGTTAATATGGGAAGACACAGTGTCTCTGCTTAAGGCACAACTCTCCTAAACACGAGAGTTAAGTATACAACTTTAGAACACTTTCCCACCAGGAGACTCGAACCCTAGCCAGCACAGAAGCCTTCCAGCAACTGGCATAACAGGTACGCCTTAACCCTCTGCACCACCGCTCAGACCCCTAAAAGAGATGGTAATTTCGGAGTATTTAAATACCTCAAAGATTAACACCTCCCAAGAGCACCAGAGCAAGTGAGGGGTCATTTAGACGTTAATTTCATCAAGTCCCTGTTAATATGGGAAGACACAGTGTCTCTGCTTAAGGCACAACTCTCCTAAACACGAGAGTTAAGTATACAACTTTAGAACACTTTCCCACCAGGAGACTCGAACCCTAGCCAGCACAGGAGCCTTCCAGCAACTGGCATAACAGGTACGCCTTAACCCTCTGCACCACCGCTCAGACCCCTAAAAGAGATGGTAATTTCGGAGTATTTAAATACCTCAAAGATTAACACCTCCCAAGAGCACCAGAGCAAGTGAGGGGTCATTTAGACGTTAATTTCATCAAGTCCCTGTTAATATGGGAAGACACAGTGTCTCTGCTTAAGGCACAACTCTCCTAAACACGAGAGTTAAGTATACAACTTTAGAACACTTTCCCACCAGGAGACTCGAACCCTAGCCAGCACAGAAGCCTTCCAGCAACTGGCATAACAGGTACGCCTTAACCCTCTGCACCACCGCTCAGACCCCTAAAAGAGATGGTAATTTCGGAGTATTTAAATACCTCAAAGATTAACACCTCCCAAGAGCACCAGAGCAAGTGAGGGGTCATTTAGACGTTAATTTCATCAAGTCCCTGTTAATATGGGAAGACACAGTGTCTCTGCTTAAGGCACAACTCTCCTAAACACGAGAGTTAAGTATACAACTTTAGAACACTTTCCCACCAGGAGACTCGAACCCTAGCCAGCACAGAAGCCTTCCAGCAACTGGCATAACAGGTACGCCTTAACCCTCTGCACCACCGCTCAGACCCCTAAAAGAGATGGTAATTTCGGAGTATTTAAATACCTCAAAGATTAACACCTCCCAAGAGCACCAGAGCAAGTGAGGGGTCATTTAGACGTTAATTCATCAAGTCCCTGTTAATATGGGAAGACACAGTGTCTCTGCTTAAGGCACAACTCTCCTAAACACGAGAGTTAAGTATACAACTTTAGAACACTTTCCCACCAGGAGACTCGAACCCTAGCCAGCACAGAAGCCTTCCTGACACTGTGTCTTCCCATACAGAAGACACTGTGACTTCCCATATTAACAGGGACTTGATGAAATTAACGTCTAAATGACCCCTCACTTGCTCTGGTGCTCTTGGGAGGTGTTAATCTTTGAGGTATTTAAATACTCCGAAATTACCATCTCTTTTAGGGGTCTGAGCGGTGGTGCAGAGGGTTAAGGCGTACCTGTTATGCCAGTTGCTGGAAGGCTTCTGTGCTGGCTAGGGTTCGAGTCTCCTGGTGGGAAAGTGTTCTAAAGTTGTATACTTAACTCTCGTGTTTAGGAGAGTTGTGCCTTAAGCAGAGACACTGTGTCTTCCCATATTAACAGGGACTTGATGAAATTAACGTCTAAATGACCCCTCACTTGCTCTGGTGCTCTTGGGAGGTGTTAATCTTTGAGGTATTTAAATACTCCGAAATTACCATCTCTTTTAGGGGTCTGAGCGGTGGTGCAGAGGGTTAAGGCGTACCTGTTATGCCAGTTGCTGGAAGGCTTCTGTGCTGGCTAGGGTTCGAGTCTCCTGGTGGGAAAGTGTTCTAAAGTTGTATACTTAACTCTCGTGTTTAGGAGAGTTGTGCCTTAAGCAGAGACACTGTGTCTTCCCATATTAACAGGGACTTGATGAAATTAACGTCTAAATGACCCCTCACTTGCTCTGGTGCTCTTGGGAGGTGTTAATCTTTGAGGTATTTAAATACTCCGAAATTACCATCTCTTTTAGGGGTCTGAGCGGTGGTGCAGAGGGTTAAGGCGTACCTGTTATGCCAGTTGCTGGAAGGCTTCTGTGCTGGCTAGGGTTCGAGTCTCCTGGTGGGAAAGTGTTCTAAAGTTGTATACTTAACTCTCGTGTTTAGGAGAGTTGTGCCTTAAGCAGAGACACTGTGTCTTCCCATATTAACAGGGACTTGATGAAATTAACGTCTAAATGACCCCTCACTTGCTCTGGTGCTCTTGGGAGGTGTTAATCTTTGAGGTATTTAAATACTCCGAAATTACCATCTCTTTTAGGGGTCTGAGCGGTGGTGCAGAGGGTTAAGGCGTACCTGTTATGCCAGTTGCTGGAAGGCTTCTGTGCTGGCTAGGGTTCGAGTCTCCTGGTGGGAAAGTGTTCTAAAGTTGTATACTTAACTCTCGTGTTTAGGAGAGTTGTGCCTTAAGCAGAGACACTGTGTCTTCCCATATTAACAGGGACTTGATGAAATTAACGTCTAAATGACCCCTCACTTGCTCTGGTGCTCTTGGGAGGTGTTAATCTTTGAGGTATTTAAATACTCCGAAATTACCATCTCTCGTTTGGGTCTGAGCGGTGGTGCAGAGGGTTAAGGCGTACCTGTTATGCCAGTTGCTGGAAGGCTTCTGTGCTGGCTAGGGTTCGAGTCTCCTGGTGGGAAAGTGTTCTAAAGTTATATATATATATATATATATATATATATATATATATATATATATATATATATATATATATATATATATATATTGGTAGCAGTCTTTCTTGTAAACATATGTTTTTGAATATGATCGAAAGGGTAAGATTAATAATTCTAACACGAATCTTCTCAATATTTCTTACGTTTTTCTTCACTGTCGAGGGAACTTGAAAAATTTACTCTCCAAAATTCAATTTTTACATTTTAATTTTTGGTCTGACGCCTAAGTGCATTTTGTAAGGGCTTCTTACATTTTCAAAGACTTGTTTACACTTAACATATATCATGCTTATATTCGTTTTGGGTGAGGAGATATGAAACAAATGTTTTGGTTGAGGTGGGTATTAATTGGGTATGAAAACAAAAGAATGAAAGTAACTGCAAAAGGCCTATTGGCCCATACTTTCTCTTGCTGCTTCTATGTTGGTTCGGGGTCTTGAAGTGAGCTATGTTCTACCCACTACCCACTTTTGGAGATTACAGCGTGTGTTGATTTTACATGCAACAGATGGTGATGTATTTTTAAAAACAAAATAAAAAAAACATTTTTTACCTGTCACAGATGTGGTATGTATATATTAGGTATATAAAAACACGCGCCTATTCGAATGCAACGTTGTGTCAAAATTTCAAAGCAATCGAGGGGACGGGATTGGGGATGATGGGAAGGAGGAGGGGATGGGGGAGGGGGTAATAGTGGGGAGGACGAGAGATGGGGAGTGGGGGATGTTGGGAAGGATGAGGGGACGGGGCAGTGGGGAATGGTGGAAGGACGAAGGATGGTGGGGATGACGCATGGACGGGAGAGAGGGGGGGGGGAATGGTGGGAAGGATGAGGGGATGTGGGAGTGGAGGACGAGAGGACTGCTTTATAGGCAACATAACTGCTAGGCTTGATATCGGCAGCTACTTGGGTGACGTAATAGAACTGAAAAGTTGAGTACCAAAAAGAAGCTGCCTCTCCCCCACTCTATTCAACATATATACAGCTGACCTACCCCAACCCCAACATGGAGAATACATCACATACGCTGACGATGTTACCCAAATAATATGCCAACCGGGACCATCAAAGCCGCTACTAGCCGACAAGACCAAGGCAGCAATTGAACTCAAAAACAACTTTGAGAAGCAATGGAAAATGAGCCCTAACAAACAAAAGTTTCAGATAATACACATTGCGAAAAGAAACCCGGACCCCATCATCCTTGACAACCATCTGATCCAATATGCGGAGGTAGGCAGAATACTGGGACTTATGATAAATAGAACAGGGATACAAATTCATGTAAGGGACCGACTAAACAAAGCCAAAGCAGCCTTAGGAAAACTGAGGAGATTCCAAAGCTTCAGTACAAACATTCAGATCCACCTATATAAGGCTCTAGTTCGGCCGCATCTAGAGGATCCCCCAGTACCACTTCACACCATAAAGAAAACTAACATGCAGACACTACAAGCAGTGCAAAATAAGGCGCTAAGGAGAGCAGCAAAACTCCGTCCACCATATGATCAGACAATCCAGGAGTTCCTTGAGCCACTAAACATCAGACTACAGCACCAAGCCATTAGGGTGTGGAACATCATCGAAATGTTAGAGGACCCAATGTTAGAAAGATTTCTCCAAGATGAGACGCCCCGCTGGCCCAAGATGAGACGCCCCCTCAGCTGGTGGCCCAAGATGAGACGCCCCGCTCCCACAGCTGGTGGCCCAAGAGCCTCGACTTACTAGATGAAAACCCCGCCCCACAGTACATAATTCCCAGATGAAACACTGACCAGAAATCCTTCCCCTGATAATTGGAAAAATTGAGTATGTATGTGTGTATGTGTATAGTTGTGTGTATGCATATGTATACAGGTATATATGTATAGGTGTATGTATGAATAACTCAATAAACAATTATAATAAAGAGCCTTAAACAGAACAACATGTGTGGAAGCATCGGAGTGTGTATATATTAATGCTACACAGTATTCATCTATAGACATCCATATATGGTGAAACACATGTGAAGAACCTCTCACACACTCACAGCTCCCTGACCAGAGGGAGCCAGCTTAGCTTAGCTGCCAACACCCACACATCGTGTCAGCAAGGCGGACAGCCCGCCTGCTATCATACCTCTCACTGTATTTCCCACTTCTAAACTTTCCTTCATCTATGCCTCTCCCTCCTCTTCACTTAAAAAAAAAGACGAGGGAACAAGTGAGGGGGGAATGGTGGGGAGGACGAGGGGACAGGGGAGGGTTGCTGTGCGCTGAGCCACAGCAACGTGTGGCCGGGTGCAGCTAGTATATATATAAATATATTTATTATTTTTACCATATCAAATTATTTGATATTACCATATCAAACAAATGCTCAACCCTGCACAGGGAGACATTGCACAGGGCCTCCTGGTGGAACTAACTAGATTCGCCAACACATGTCTAGCTGGCAACATACCAGAGACCATACGGCCTCTCTTTTTTGGCGCTACCCTCTGTGCCCTGAGGAAAAAAGATGGAGGAATCAGACCGATAGCTGTGGGCAATTCACTCCGGCGTCTCGTCGCTAAGGCTGCTGCTAGAGCAGTTAGTCAGGCAGCAGCCGACATGCTGAAGCCAAAACAGCTTGGGTTTGGCATTCCCCAAGGGTGTGAGGCAGCGGCTCATGCAGCTAGAGCCTACATTGCCAACATTACGGATGAAAAAGCCCTGATAAAGCTGGACTTCAAAAATGCTTTCAATCTGGTTAGAAGGGATGCAGTACTCAGTGCAGTTCATCGCCTTTTTCCTTCCCTCTACCCGTTTGTAAACTCATGCTACAGCAAGAATCTAACTCTGCTTTTTGGGGAACATGAAATTGAATCACAAGAAGGTGTCCAACAGGGTGACCCCATTGCTCCTTTTCTTTTCTGCCTAGTTATCAAGGAAGTCACCGATAACCTGTCCAGTGAGCTCAACATTTGGTTTTTGGACGATGGTACTCTAGCCGGCTCCCCAGCCTCACTCTTGGACGACATAAGAATAATCCAGGAGCAAGGAGCAAGCCTAGGCCTCACTCTGAACCCTTCCAAGTGCGAAATAACCTCCACCAACCAGCACATAATAGAGCAAATAAAGGTTGTTTTGCCTGACATTCATACAACCAACCCTGAGGACAGCACACTCCTAGGTGCTCCTTTCGGAAGGAATGCCATCGACGGGGTCCTTGGTAAGAAGATCACTGACCTGAAGAGGATGAACGAGAGGATTGAAGACATCGATGCTCATGATGCACTTTACCTCATCACCAGATGCTTGTCCCTCCCCAGGTTGACCTACTTTCTAAGATGTTCGCCATCTTTCAACAATATTAAATTAGAAGAGTACGACAGCTTGCTGAAATCAACACTAGAAAAAGCCCTCAATCTTTCCCTCAGCGACTTACAGTGGAAACAGGCCTCCCTTCCTGTCAGACTCGGGGGCCTTGGCGTGCGCACAGCTACACAAATTGCTGTACCAGCGTTCCTGTCCTCTTCAGTGGGGTCTGACAACTTGGTGAAGGAAATCCTACCTGAGCACCTAGTTCAACAGGCTGGGGTACATGATCCCAGCTTCACAGACTGCACAACCAAATGGGTCTCTCTCGCAGGACCAGTACCCCAACCACCGCCTTCTGAAGCCCATAAGCAATCCAGCTGGGATCGCCCCATTGCCGACCAAGAAGCTGCGACTTTGCTAGAAGCTCCGACAACACCACATGACACTGCCCGACTTAGAGCTGTAGCAGCTCCCCATGCAGGTGATTTCCTATTAGCAACCCCAATGTCAGCAACCGGCTCCCGTCTCACACCGCAGGCCCTCCGAATTGCCGTGGCTCTCCGCCTCGCTGCCCCAATCCACACCGAATACAGGTGTATTTGCGGAGAGGCAGAGGCCGACAGATACGGACGGCATGGCCTTCTCTGCCAAAGGACAGGAGGATGGCATGCAAGACACGGCGAGGTCAATGACATTATTAAGAGAAGCCTTACCACAGCCAGTTGTCCAGCAGAGAGAGAGCCCCGTTACCTAATGTCCCGCAACTCTGATGAGCCTGTCGGTCGCCCAGACGGAATCACGGTGAACCCCTGGAAGAATGGTAGACAGTTTGTGTTGGACTACACATGCGTTTCAACTTTAGCCAATACCTATGTTGACTTCAGTGCTACACAAGCAGGAGGAGCTGCCAATCACCGGGAAGCGGCCAAGTCACGTAAATACAGAGACCTTGAGCACCACTACAATTTTGTCCCCATTGCCTCAGAGACACTTGGTGCCTGGGGTAAAAGTGCTGCTAGCTTTTTGAAGGAGTTGGGGTCTAAGCTAATCGAAACAACTAGAGACCCTAGAGCTGCCAGTTTTCTTTTTCAGCGCCTTAGTGTGGCAATCCAGAGAGGAAATGCTCACTGCATCCATGGTTCCTGCCCGCCATCTGAGGAGCTGGAAGAGCTGTACAACTTGTGACAAGCAGCCTTGCACCCTGCATGTAATCAATATTGTAACTTTTTTGTGTAATGACATTTTCAAATAAAGTTAGATAAATATACACACATACCAAAAGAATAGGGATGGTAGGAGAAGAAAATATCAAGGTGTTCAGTGAGGATCTACAAAGTCTTCTCTGAGTACTCTTTATTTTCTTCTCCGAGGCTATGGGTCCCTACACTTGCACCAGAGGTGGTACCCCTCCTATATTATTTAAAAAAAAATAATTATTTTTTATATATACAAGAGTTCTTACATTCTCATAAAGCCATCAGCACGCATAACGTTTCGGGCAGGTCCTTAATCCAAATTTTCCCCGGAATACGACTTACTAAGTCATTTAACAACCAGGTACAAATTCACTGCTGGGTGGCCAGAGGCGTACATTTATAGGGATTAGCGCCCAGTCAATCCTACCAGGCCAGGATACGAACCCAGGCCAAAGCGCTCGCTAAGCGCCGGACGGGTGTTTTACCACTGCGCCACGGGAACCCGTATAAAACAAATACAAATTCTCTCCAGCAAATTCAATTTAACTCTCGTGTTTAGGAGAGTTGTGCCTTAAGCAGAGACACTGTGTCTTCCCATATTAACAGGGACTTGATGAAATTAACGTCTAAATGACCCCTCACTTGCTCTGGTGCTCTTGGGAGGTGTTAATCTTTGAGGTATTTAAATACTCCGAAATTACCATCTCTTTTAGGGGTCTGAGCGGTGGTGCAGAGGGTTAAGGCGTACCTGTTATGCCAGTTGCTGGAAGGCTTCTGTGCTGGCTAGGGTTCGAGTCTCCTGGTGGGAAAGTGTTCTAAAGTTTATATATATATATATATATATATATATAATATATATATATATATATAATATATATATATATATATATCATATATATATATTAGATAACATATATATATATATATAGGGGATAGGATATATTGGTAGCAGTCTTTCTTGTAAAACATATGTTTTTTGAATATGATCGAAAGGGTAAGATTAATAATTCTAACACGAATCTTCTCAATATTTCTTACGTTTTTCTTCACTGTCGAGGGAACTTGAAAAATTTACTCTCCAAATTCAATTTTTACATTTTAATTTTTGGTCTGACGCCTAAGTGCATTTTGTAAGGGCTTCTTACATTTTCAAAGACTTGTTTACACTTAACATATATCATGCTTATATTCGTTTTGGGTGAGGAGATATGAAACAAATGTTTTGGTTGAGGTGGGTATTAATTGGGTATGAAAACAAAAGAATGAAAGTAACTGCAAAAGGCCTATTGGCCCATACTTTCTCTTGCTGCTTCTATGTTGGTTCGGGGTCTTGAAGTGAGCTATGTTCTACCCACTACCCACTTTTGGAGATTACAGCGTGTGTTGATTTACATGCAACAGATGGTGATGTATTTTTAAAAACAAAATAAAAAAAACATTTTTACCTGTCACAGATGTGGTATGTATATATTAGGTATATAAAAACACGCGCCTATTCGAATGCAACGTTGTGTCAAAATTTTCAAAGCAATCGAGGGGACGGGATTGGGGATGATGGGAAGGAGGAGGGGATGGGGGAGGGGGTAATAGTGGGGAGGACGAGAGATGGGGAGTGGGGATGTTGGGAAGGATGAGGGGACGGGGCAGTGGGGAATGGTGGAAGGACGAAGGATGGTGGGGATGACGCATGGACGGGAGAGAGGGGGGGGTGGGGAATGGTGGGAAGGATGAGGGGATGTGGGAGTGGAGGACGAGAGGACTGCTTTATAGCAACATAACTGCTAGGCTTGATATCGGCAGCTACTTGGGTGACGTAATAGAACTGAAAAGTTGAGTACCAAAAGAAGCTGCCTCTCCCCCACTCTATTCAACATATATACAGCTGACCTACCCCAACCCCAACATGGAGAATACATCACATACGCTGACGATGTTACCCAAATAATATGCCAACCGGGACCATCAAAGCGCTACTAGCCGACAAGACCAAGGCAGCAATTGAACTCAAAAACAACTTTGAGAAGCAATGGAAAATGAGCCCTAACAAACAAAAGTTTCAGATAATACACATTGCGAAAAGAAACCCGGACCCCATCATCCTTGACAACCATCTGATCCAATATGCGGAGGTAGGCAGAATACTGGGACTTATGATAAATAGAACAGGGATACAAATTCATGTAAGGGACCGACTAAACAAAGCCAAAGCAGCCTTAGGAAAACTGAGGAGATTCCAAAGCTTCAGTACAAACATTCAGATCCACCTATATAAGGCTCTAGTTCGGCCGCATCTAGAGGATCCCCCAGTACCACTTCACACCATAAAGAAAACTAACATGCAGACACTACAAGCAGTGCAAAATAAGGCACTAAGGAGAGCAGCAAAACTCCGTCCACCATATGATCAGACAATCCAGGAGTTCCTTGAGCCACTAAACATCAGACTACAGCACCAAGCCATTAGGGTGTGGAACATCATCGAAATGTTAGAGGACCCAATGTTAGAAAGATTGCTCCAAGATGAGACGCCCCGCTCCCACAGCTGGTGGCCCAAGATGAGACGCCCCGCTCCCACAGCTGGTGGCCCAAGATGAGACGCCCCGCTCCCACAGCTGGTGGCCCAAGAGGCGCGATTTACTAGATACAAACCCCGCCCCACAGTACATAATTCCCAGATGAAATACTTCCCCCATAATTGAAAACATTTAGTATGTAGGTGTGTGTGTATGTGTATAGTTGTGTGTATGCATATGTATACGGGTATATATGTATAGGTGTATGTATGAATAACTCAATAAATAATAATAATAATAGCCTTAAACAGAACAACATGTGTGGAAGCATCAGGGAGTGTGTATATATGAATGCTACACGGTATTCATCTATAGACATCCATATATGATGAAACACAAGTGAAGAACCTCTCACACACTCACAGCTCCCTGACAAGAGGGAGCCAGCTTAGCTTAGCTGCCAACACCCACACATCGTGTCAGCAAGGCGGACAGCCCGCCTGCTTTCATACCTCTCACTGTATTTCCCACTTCTATACTTCCCTTCACCTATGCCTCTCCTTCCTCTTTACTCCAAAAAAAAACGAGGGGACAGGGGAGGTGGGAATGGTGGGGAGGACGAGGGGACAGAGGAAGGTTGCTGTGCGCTGAGCCACAGCAACGTGTGGCCGGGTGCAGCTAGTATATATATAAATAAATTATTATTTTTTATATATACAAGAGTTCTTACATTCTCATAAAGCCATCAGCACGCATAACGTTTCGGGCAGGTCCTTAATCCAAATTTTCCCCGGAATACGACTTACTAAGTCATTTAACAACCAGGTACAAATTCACTGCTGGGTGGCCAGAGGCGTACATTTATAGGGATTAGCGCCCAGTCAATCCTACCAGGCCAGGATACGAACCCAGGCCAAAGCGCTCGCTAAGCGCCGGACGGGTGTTTTACCACTGCGCCACGGGAACCCGTATAAAACAAATACAAATTCTCTCCAGCAAATTCAATTTAAAACTAAATATAGTTAAAATAAATACAGGAACGCCAGACAGCAACGGGCGAGGAAATTCTAATAACCGGAGTTCATTATTTAATTTTCAGAAAATAGTAGACAAGTTAAGATGATCCATATGGCCTGAAGTGAGCTAAACTATATGAAGTGAGCTAAGCTATATGGCACACAATATTACACGAGAAACGCTGCTTTTTGTAAACATCTATTTGCTTAGTTTTTTACCACTTCTTTATGCCGTTTTCGTCAAGTGATAATGACACTAGTCGAAAATATTTCAAAAAATTAGTATTTTTTTGATCACGCTTGAAGTGAAAACAATAACAAAGGCTTAGAGAAGGATTAGCTGTGTTGCGTCAGATTGGCAACTGCACGCGCGTGTGTGAGTTGTTTTTGTGTTGCTGCTGTTGTGGGAGAATGTCGTGTGTTGCTGCTGTTGTGTGAGAATGTTGTGTGTTGCTGCTGTTGTGTGAGAATGTTGTGTGTTGCTGCTGTTGTGGGAGAATGTTGTGTGTTGCTGCTGTGTGTGTGTTGCTGCTGTTGTTGTGTGCTGCTGTTGTGGGAGCTGTTGTGTGTTGTTGCTGTTGTGGGAGAATGTTGTGTGTTGCTGCTGTTGTGTGTTGTTGCTGTTGTGGGAGAATGTTGTGTGTTGCTGCTGTTGTGGGAGAATGTTGTGTGTTGCTGCTGTTGTGGGAGAATGTTGTGTGTTGCTGCTGTTGTGTGTTGCTGCTGTTGTGGGAGAATGTTGTGTGTTGCTGCTGTTGTGGGAGAATGTTGTGTGTTGCTGCTGTTGTGTGTTGCTGCTGTTGTGTGTTGCTGCTGTTGTGTGTTGCTGCTGTTGTGGGAGAATGTTGTGTGTTGCTGCTGTTGTGGGAGAATGTTGTGTGTTGCTGCTGTTGTGTGTTGCTGCTGTTGTGGGAGAATGTTGTGTGTTGCTGCTGTTGTGTGAGAATGTTGTGTGTTGTGCTGCTGTTGTGTGAGAATGTTGTGTGTTGCTGCTGTTGTGTGAGAATGTTGTCTGTTGTTGCTGTTGTGTGAGAATGTTGTGTGTTGCTGCTGTTGTGTGTTGCTGCTGTTGTGTGTTGCTGCTGTTGTGTGTTGCTGCTGTTGTGTGTTGCTGCTGTTGTGTGTTGCTGCTGTTGTGTGTTGCTGCTGTTGTGTGTTGCTGCTGTTGTGGGAGAATGTTGTGTGTTGCTGCTGTTGTGGGAGAATGTTGTGTGTTGCTGCTGTTGTGGGAGAATGTTGTGTGTTGCTGCTGTTGTGTGTTGCTGCTGTTGTGTGTTGCTGCTGTTGTGTGTTGCTGCTGTTGTGTGTTGTTGCTGTTGTGTGTTGCTGCTGTTGTGTGTTGCTGCTGTTGTGTGTTGCTGCTGTTGTGTGTTGCTGCTGTTGTGGGAGAATGTTGTGTGTTGTTGCTGCTGTTGTGTGTGTGCTGCTGTTGTGGGAGAATGTTGTGTGTTGCTGCTGTTGTGTGTTGCTGCTGTTGTGGGAGAATGTTGTGTGTTGCTGCTGTTGTGTGTTGCTGCTGTTGTGGGAGAATGTTGTGTGTTGCTGCTGTTGTGTGTTGCTGCTGTTGTGTGTTGCTGCTGTTGTGTGAGAATGTTGTGTGTTGCTGCTGTTGTGTGTTGCTGCTGTTGTGTGTTGCTGCTGTTGTGTGTTGCTGCTGTTGTGGGAGAATGTTGTGTGTTGCTGCTGTTGTGTGTTGCTGCTGTTGTGTGAGAATGTTGTGTGTTGCTGCTGTTGCTGCTGTTGTGTTGTGTGTTGCTGCTGTTGTGTGTTGCTGCTGTGTTGGAGAATGTTGTGTGTTGCTGCTGTTGTGTGTTGCTGCTGTTGTGGGAGAATGTTGTGTGTTGCTGCTGTTGTGTGTTGCTGCTGTTGTGTGTTGCTGCTGTTGTGTGTTGCTGCTGTTGTGTGTTGCTGTTGCTGTTGCTGTTGTTGCTGCTGTTGCTGTGTTGGAGAATGTTGTGTGTTGCTGCTGTTGTGGGAGAATGTTGTGTGTTGCTGCTGTTGTGGGAGAATGTTGTGTGTTGCTGCTGTTGTGTGTGTTGTTGCTGCTGTTGTGTGTTGCTGCTGTTGTTGTGTGTTGCTGCTGTTGTGGGAGAATGTTGTGTGTTGCTGCTGTTGTGGGAGAATGTTGTGTGTTGCTGCTGTTGTGTGTTGCTGCTGTTGTGGGAGAATGTTGTGTGTTGCTGCTGTTGTGGGAGAATGTTGTGTGTTGCTGCTGTTGTGGGAGAATGTTGTGTGTTGCTGCTGTTGTGTGAGAATGTTGTGTGTTGCTGCTGTTGTGGGAGAATGTTGTGTGTTGCTGCTGTTGTGTGAGAATGTTGTGTGTTGCTGCTGTTGTGTGAGAATGTTGTGTGTTGCTGCTGTTGTGGGAGAATGTTGTGTGTTGCTGCTGTTGTGGGAGAATGTTGTGTGTTGCTGCTGTTGTGGGAGAATGTTGTGTGTTGTGCTTTTATTTCTGGATGACCGTGTGTACGTACCTAGATGTGCTAAACTACTTGTGACTGTAGGGTCAAACGTTAGCTCCTAAGCCCATTCTAATGAGCATTTAACCATCTTCAGTGTAATTTGCATGTCTCAATGATTTTTTGCATCTAATTCATTAGTAGTAAGGACGAGTGATGAGAGCATCTCTCCTGAACATTACAGCGTCTCAAAGTAGATCTGTCTTTTGCCATAACCTAAGATGCTGGGCGGGCCAGAGATGGCTGGACACCCGAGATCAGACGGAGCATCAGGGCTCAGTATCATCAGGGCTCAGTATCATCAGGGCTCAGTATCACCAGGGCTCAGTATCATCAGGGCTCAGTATCATCAGGGCTCAGTATCATCAGGGCTTAGTATCATCAGGGCTCAGTATCATCAGGGCTCAGTATCATCAGGGCTCAGTATCATCAGGGCTCAGTATCATCAGGGCTCAGTATCATCAGGGCTCAGTATCATCAGGGCTCAGTATCATCAGGGCTCAGTATCATCAGGGCTCAGTATCATCAGGGCTCAGTATCATCAAGGCTCAGTATTATCAGGGCTTAGTATCATCATGGCTCAGTATCATCAGGGCTCAGTATCATCAGGGCTCAGTATCATCAGGGCTCAGTATCATCAGGGCTCAGTATCATCAGGGCTCAGTATCATCAGGGCTCAGTATCATCAGGGCTCAGTATTATCAAGCCATAAAGAGATTAGGAACGAAAAATATAATATTGTGAGATCAAAGGTCGCTGATAACCTTTGGGGAAAAAGTTCCATGAATTTTTGGGAGTGAAATTAGCTGATACAAATAAAAATATCTTGTAAAACCATAAAGAACATGAGGGACGCTTTCTCTTGTCCCAATAATACATGTAATGTGTTCAAAGATAAACATTGAACGTTGTTCAACAGAGTTATATACCAGACAGATGAGGGTGAGACTGACCTCACTACAGGTGTATGTGGCACCTGCCTGTACCCCGCCCCCCCCCTAATGGTAAACACCTGCACACTGTAACACCTGTAATGGGTGAGAAAGCTGTGAGAAAGGTAGACAATGGGAGTTATGATAGTTCCATTAACATGAACTCTGACGACCTTAAATATGGAATACCGAAACTCTGTCTGTCTGTGTACTCACCTATTTGTGCTTGCGGGGGTTGAGCTCTGGCTCTTTGGTCCCATCTCTCAACCGTCAATTAACTGATGTACAGGTTCCTGAGCCTACTGGGCTCTATCATATCTACACTTGAAACTGTGTATGGAGTCAGCCTCCATACACAACTGTCTGTCTTACAGACTCTCTCCCACGGTACATCTGTAACAAACACGTCTGGACTTGTTCCCATTCCAAACCATATAATCTGGAAGAAAATCAGCAAAATGATTATTTTAATCATTTTAAAATTAATCATTGAATGAAAAAATGACTTTATCCTGGGAACCGGTTGGCCGAGCGGACAGCACGCTGGACTTGTGATCCTGGGTTCGATCCCAGGCGCCGGAGAGAAACAATGGGCAGAGTTTCTTTCTTCCTATGGCCCTGTTACCTAGCAGTAAAATAGGTACCTGGGTGTTAGTCAGCTGTCACAGGCTGCTTCCTGGGGGTGGAGGCCTGGTCAAGGACAGGGCCGCGGAGACACTAAAAAGCCCCGAAATCATCTCAAGATAACCTCAAGATAACCTCTCAAGTTGTTGATGAAACAGTATGGCCCCATAATTCTGCCCCTTGCGGCACCCCTCTTTGTCTTCCCCCTTTCACCTTGATCATTTGTTTCCAGCCCGGGAGGTACTCCCTTAACTCATCCCAAGCAGCTACTCCAGGCTACCTCTCATCCTCGAGCACGACAGAGACTAAGAGATGATACTTATGAGATAGTGAACTGTTGTGGGTTGATTCCTGTGGAAGAATGACCAAGTAGGACCACGATCACCCTAACACGCTCCATTCCCCCGACAATTAGAAATCATAATAAATCGAACGCAGGACCCTGATGAACTCAGGAACGCAGGTTCGATACCATGGTATTACACATGCCGAAAGAGTATAATAAGATGAGTGATAATGCGAGTCCAGAAGGAGTGAGTATTATGAGTCTATATAAAAGGGATATTCATTCTTCACTTTCACTTTGATTCGTTGGTACAAGGAGAGCCTGGCTTCTTGCATGTCAGCGTTCGATCCCCGTAGGTGCAACTGGTTGGGCACTACTCCTTTCCTTCCGTTCTCATATCCCAGCTTCTTGTCCTCATATCCCAGCTCCTCGTTCTCATATCCCAGCTTCTTGTCCTCATATCCCAGCTCCTTGTCCTCATATCCCAGCTCCTCGTTCTCATATCCCAGCTCCTTGTCCTCATATCATATCCCAGCTCCTCTTCCTCATATCCCAAGGGATATCTCATATCCCTTCCAAGTGCTACATAGTCATACTGGCTTAGCGGTCTCGCCTGATGATAACCTTGCATCTTTCTCAGATTAGCTGTTAAGTTGCAATGTTGCATGAATCAGACGAGGAAAAATGAAAGTTGCACAGATCAATACATCACAGTTATAATTAAGACTGACAGTTTAATTAATGCGTATGCTGAAAAATTGTGAGTGAGGAAGTGATTTTGGAAGGGTTGCACTGAGAGCTTTGGAGGGTTGCAATGAGAGCTTTGGAGGGTTGCAATGAGAGATTTGGAGGGTTGCAATGAGAGCTTTGGAGGGTTGCAATGAGAGATTTGGAGGGTTGCAATGAGAGATTTGGAGGGTTGCAATGAGAGATTTGGAGGGTTGCAATGAGAGATTTGGAGGGTTGCAATGAGAGATTTGGAGGGTTGCAATGAGAGATTTGGAGGGTTGCAATGAGAGATTTGGAGGGTTGCAATGAGAGATTTGGAGGGTTGCAATGAGAGATTTGGAGGGTTGCAATGAGAGATTTGGAGGGTTGCAATGTGAGCTTTGGAGGGTTGCAATGAGAAATTTGGAGGGTTGCAATGAGAGATTTGGAGGGTTGCAATGAGAGATTTGGAGGGTTGCAATGAGAAATTTGGAGGGTTGCAATGAGAGATTTGGAGGGTTGCAATGAGAGATTTGGAGGGTTGCAATGTGAGCTTTGGAGGGTTGCAATGAGAGATTTGGAGGGTTGCAGTGTGAGATTTGGAGGGTTGCAGTGTGAGCTTTGGAGGGTTGCAATGTGAGCTTTGGAGGGTTGCACTGAGAGCTTTGGAGGGTTGCAATGAGAGCTTTGGAGGGTTGCAATGAGAGCTTTGGAGGGTTGCAATGAGAGCTTTGGAGGGTTGCAATGAGAGATTTGGAGGGTTGCAATGAGAGCTTTGGAGGGTTACAATGAGAGCTTTGGAGGGTTGCAATGAGAGCTTTGGAGGGTTGCAATGAGAGATTTGGAGGGTTGCAATGTGAGCTTTGGAGGCTTGCAATGAGAGCTTTGGAGGGTTGTAATGAGAGATTTGGAGGGTTGCAATGTGAGCTTTGGAGGGTTGCAATGAGAGATTTGGAGGGTTGCAATGAGAGCTTTGGAGGGTTGCAATGAGAGCTTTGGAGGGCTGCAATGAGAGCTTTGGAGGGTTGCAATGAGAGCTTTGGAGGGTTGCAATGAGAGATTTGGAGGGTTGCAATGTGAGCTTTGGAGGGTTGCAATGTGAGCTTTGGCGGGTTGCAATGAGAGCTTTGGAGGGTTGCAATGAGAGCTTTGGAGGGTTGCAATGAGAGCTTTGGAGGGTTGCAATGAGAGCTTTAGAGGGTTGCAATGTGAGCTTTGGAGGGTTGCACTGAGAGCTTTGGAGGGTTGCAATGTGAGCTTTGGAGGGTTGCAATGTGGGCTTTGGAGGGTTACAATGTGAGCTTTGGAGGGTTGCAATGAGAGCTTTGGAGGGTTGCAATGAGAGCTTCGCAGGGTTGCAATGAGAGCTTAGGAGGGTTGCAATGAGACCTTTGGAGGGTTGCAATGAGACCTTTGGAGGGTTGCAATGTGATCTTTGGAGGGTTGCAATGAGAGCTTTGGAGGGTTACAATGTGAGCTTTGGAGGGCTGCAATGAGAGCTTTGGAGGGCTGCAATGAGAGCTTTGGAAGTCTGCAATGTGAGCTTTGGAGGGCTGCAATGAGAGCTTTGGAGGGCTGCAATGAGAGCTTTGGAGGGCTGCAATGAGAGCTTTGGAAGTCTGCAATGTGAGCTTTGGAGGGCTGCAATGAGAGCTTTGGAGGGCTGCAATGTAAGCTTTGGAGGGCTGCAATGTGAGCTTTGGAGGGTTACAATGAGAGCTTTAAAGGGTTGCAATGTGAGCTTTGGAGGGTTCCAATGGGAGCTTTGCAGGGCATGCCACGTGAGACGAACATAGGCTACAATGAGAAGTGGTTCCTGCAATTCAATCATGATGGTACAAAGTGGGCAGTTTGCAATACAAAGTGGTTGTTAGGGCCACCACAAGGTCCTGGGGACCCCAGCAGTGAGTATACTCTGGTTATACCACAGTATACACTGAGTATACTCTCAGTGTATATCATCACAGTTCAGGATCTGTATACTCTTATTGATTATAAGTATACAGTATACATATTGTTAAATTAGTATTTTTAATTTTAGTTTTAATAAGATTTTTTAATATCGAATATTTTGTAATTATCATCATTTTTAACATTGAGAAAATCAACTAGAGGTATGAGGTGGATGCGAACCCGTGACCAAGGCATTGCCAAGTCGCACCCTTAACCACTAGCCCACCGCTGATTTTTATCAAGTCAGCGGTGGTCCAGTGGCTAGGATGCTCCTTGGTAATGCCGGGGTCGCAGGTTCGACCCCACCTCATAGCCCTGGTGGATTTTCACCGTGATATATAGCACGTTGATGTGATTTATCTGTGTTATTGATAACAATATTATTATTATTATTTTAATTATTTCTGATAGGACTTGTCCACTCAGGTTTGAGGCGATACAAGTGTCACCTGTTTACAAATTCAGATGCAGCATATCTCTGTCTCCAACAGTATGATATAGATGCAGCATATCTCTGTCTCCAACAGTATGATATAGATGCAGCATATCTCTGTCTCCAACAGTATGATATAGATGCAGCATCCCTGTTTCCCACAGTATGATATAGATGCAGCATCCCTGTCTCCCACAGTATGATATAGATGCAGCAGTCTCCCACAGTATGATTTAGATGCAGCATCCCTGTCTCCCTCAGTATGATATAGATGCAGCATCCCTGTCTCCCACAGTATGATATAGATGCAGCATCCCTGTCTCCCACAGTATGATATAGATGTAGCATCCCTGTCTCCCACAGTATGATATAGATGCAGCATATCTCTGTCTCCCACAGTATGATATAGATGCAGCATCCCTGTCTCCCACAGTATGATATAGATGCAGCATCCCTGTCTCCCTCAGTATGATACAGATGCAGCATCCCTGTCTCCAACAGTATGATATAGATGCAGCATCCCTGTCTCCAACAGTATGATATAGACGCAGCATCCCTGTCTCCCTCAGTATGATATAGATGCAGCATCCCTGTCTCCCACAGTATGATATAGATGCAGCATATCTTTGTCTCCAACAGTATGATATAGATGCAGCATCCCTGTCTCCCACAGTATGATATAGATGCAGCATCCCTGT
Organism: Procambarus clarkii; assembly: GCF_020424385.1. NCBI lineage: Eukaryota > Metazoa > Arthropoda > Malacostraca > Decapoda > Cambaridae > Procambarus > Procambarus clarkii. The sequence goes on from NW_025572204.1 coordinate 102,085, forward strand.
CTCCCACAGTATGATATAGATGCAGCATCCCTGTCTCCCACAGTATGATATAGATGCAGCATCCCTGTCTCCCACAGTATGATATAGATGCAGCATATCTCTGTCTCCCACAGTATGATATAGATGCAGCATCCCTGTCTCCCACAGTATGATATAGATGCAGCATCCCTGTCTCCCACAGTATAGTGCTGAGGCAGCATCCTTACCTGACAGAATGATGATGCTGATGATGCATCTCAGCCTCTGACAGCCTCCGGGCCGGGACAATGCACCTGTCCATCACTCCATCAGGGAGAAGCCTCATCTTCCTGACACCCCCTCTCACCCCACTCTGCCCCCTCTCACCCCACTCTGCTCCCTCTCACCCCACTCTGCTCCCTCTCACCCCACTCTGCCCCCTCTCACACCACTCTGCCCCCTCTCACCCCACTCTGCTCCCTCTCACCCCACTCTGCCCCCTGTCACCCCACTCTGCCCCCTCTCACCCCACTCTGCTCCCTCTCACCCCACTCTGCTCCCTCTCACCCCACTCTACTCCCTCTCACCCCACTCTGCTCCCTCTCATCCCACTCTGCTCCCTCTCACCCCACTCTGCTCCCTCTCACTCCACTCTGCTCCCTCTCATCCCACTCTGCTCCCTCTCACCCCAATCTGCCCCCTGTCACCCCACTCTGCTCCCTCTCACCCCACTCTGTCCCCTCTCACCCCACTCTGCTCCCTCTCATCCCACTCTGCTCCCTCTCACCCCACTCTGCTCCCTCTCACCCCACTCTGCTCCCTCTCACCCCACTCTGCTCCCTCTCACCCCACTCTGCTCCCTCTCACACCACTCTTCTCCCTCTCACACCACTCTGCTCCCTCTCACCCCACTCTGCTCCCTCTCACACCACTCTGCTCCCTCTCACCCCACTCTGCTCCCTCTCACCCCACTCTGCTCCCTCTCACACCACTCTGCTCCCTCTCACCACACTCTGCTCCCTCTCACCCCACTCTCCACCCTCTCACCCCACTCTGCTCCCTCTCACCCCACTCTGCTCCCTCTCACCCCACTCTGCTCCCTCACACCCCACCCTGCTCCCTCTCACCCCTCTCACCCCACTCTGCTCCCTCTCACCCCACTCTACTCCCTCTCACACCACTCTGCCCCCTCTCACCCCACTCTGCTCCCTCTCACCCCACTCTACTCCCTCTCACACCACTCTGCTCCCTCTCACACTCACTCCCTCTCACACACTCTGCCCCCTCTCACCCCACTCTCCTCCCTCTCACCTCACTATTCTCCCTTTCACCCCACTCTTCTCCCTCTCACCCCACTCTACTCCCTCTCACCCTACTCTGCTCCCTCTCACACCACTCTGCTCCCTCTCACCCTACTCTGCTCCCTCTCACCCCACTCTGCTCCCTCTCACACCACTCTGCTCCCTCTCACATGGGTTATTGCCCACCAAAAAAGTTAAATCATACCTCAACCTGCAGAACAATGCCGGTGGGCAGGAGGCCAAGAGCTTAACTTCACTTTTTCCTTGTCACTGTTAAGTACTGATATATGAGTATAGTCTGGACTCGTGCCCCTTATCTCTCCTTATACACCTTCCCCTTATACAGCCTCTCGTTATACACCGTCTTCATAATACATCGTCGTTCACTCCGGTTAAAAATGCACTTTTTCAAAATGTTGCAAAGCTAAACATCGCAACGTCAGACATCTTGGGAGCATCAAACAATATTGCATCTCCCAAAACATCACTTTCAATCTACATTGCAACATCAAACACAACATCACAGGTGAATACGACAGTGCACAATAAATCCACGAGACGACCAACCAGGTGACCAAGAGGCGGGGCCCGAGAGATGGAGTTTCATCCCCGCAAACTCAACACATTAAACATGTTCATCGATCACCAGCCTATCCAATCCTCTCCCCCCCCCCCTCACAATGGTGTCGTATTCCATGTTCAAATCAGTAAGCTGAGTGAACCACAGCTGGAACACACACCTGCAAGCCGGGTGAACAACAGTTGGAACCCACACCTGCAAGCCGGGTGAACCACAGCTGGAACACACACCTGCAAGCCGGGTGAACCACAGCTGGAACACACACCAGCAAGCCGGGTGAACAACAGTTGGAACCCACACCTGCAAGCCGGGTGAACCACAGTTGGAACCCACACCTGCAAGCCGGGTGAACCACAGTTGGAACCCACACCAGCGAGCCCGGTGAACCACAGTTGGAACCCACACCAGCAAGCCGGGTGAACCACAGTTGGAACACACACCTGCAAGCCGGGTGAACCACAGCTGGAACCCACACCAGCGAGCCCGGTGAACCACAGTTGGAACCCACACCAGCAAGCCGGGTGAACCACAGTTGGAACACACACCTGCAAGCCGGGTGAACCACAGCTGGAACACACACCTGCAAGCCTGGCGAAGTAGCGCATGCAGACGTGAAACCTTTTATTATGTCGTTCTTGTATCTTGCAACGAAGTTTGCAGGAGTTGAAAACTTTTCTGTAGAATTTCTAACCAACTTAAGACCAGAAGCCCCTCGGTGCATACCAAGTCATATTCTGTGTCTAGATGCTGTTTCTCCTCTCTGTCCAGATTTCCAGCAGTACTCCCCTGGAAACACAAACGGAAACTGTCTCCATTTTCCGCTTGTTACAACTTGTAATAAAGTTGTTACATCTTGGCTTAACGTGTTTATGACGTATTAGAACGTTGTTACAACTTGCTATATTGGTTGTTATAACTGGTTAGGACGTGTTAAAACTTGTTCGAACGTTGTACCAACGTCGTAGTTTCGGTGTGTGTTTGGTGGGTCCAGAGCTACGAACACTCCAGGACTATGAGTACTCCAGGACTATGAGTACTCCAGGTCTACGAGTCCTTCAGTGTTGGACACACGTGGTCACACATGTGGTGGCCTCAGTGTTCGAGTGCATACTGCCAGGAGTGTGTACACTCACTCCATAGCTAGTGGCCAAAGTAATTATATTTTCACAATAAAATGAAGAAAAAGCAAAGCTGTTTGTACTGCTCTTCTTCCCCCACTACAAGAGAGCTACAGCGACAACCAATCAACCATTAACACTGTTGACAGCCGTGGGCGCCTGTGTCTGACTCGCCTGAGACGCTCCCATAGCTGACTCACCGCCTCTCCCCCGGCCTGACGCGAGCTGCCGCCCGGCCTGACGCCACCCGACGCCTGGCCTGACGCCACCCGACGCCTGGCCTGACGCCACCCGACGCCTGGCCTGACGCCACCCGACGCCTGGCCTGACGCCACCCGACGCCTGGCCTGACGCCACCCGACGCCTGGCCTGACGCCACCCGACGCCTGGCCTGACGCCACCCGACGCCTGGCCTGACGCCACCCGACGCCTGGCCTGACGCCACCCGACGCCTGGCCTGACGCCACCCGACGCCTGGCCTGACGCCACCCGACGCCTGGCCTGACGCCACCCGACGCCTGGCCTGACGCCTGGCCTGACGCCTGGCCTGACGCCACCCGACGCCTGGCCTGACGCCACCCGACGCCTGGCCTGACGCCTGGCCTGACGCCACCCGACGCCCGACCTGACGCCACCCGACGCCTAACCTGACGCCTCGTGCCGCCATCCAACGTCGACGACGCCGTTATAGCGACGTCCACCCTGGACTAAAAAACCGGTAATGCATACCTCGTGGCAGAATCATACGACATAAAGAAAATTGTCAAGTGGGACGACTTTAAAAAGTTCTTTCGTAAGAGATATTCATCAGCTGTCGATCGCGACTTCTTTAACATTGCTCGCCCAAATAGCTAATGCAGTAATGCGTCCTGATGGGATACACAATGCTTTTGGCAGACGTCAGGATAAGCTGCATAGCTCACTGAAATCAGCTTTAACGTGTTGTAGGTGGGAAGCACAGGGAAGCCTCACCATAGACAATGTGTGAAGGGTACTGACGTTTGGTGCCATGCAGCGTCATGCTCCCGAGGCCATACTGAAGGACATAGAAGCTAAGGACTTTGGTCCAAACAACACTACTTGGGAATTAATGGATGGGATGGTAGACTCTACTGAGAGGATAAAGAACCGGGACTCTGCCCAGGTCTCTGCAGTTTTCAGCGCAAACATTCCCCCATAACACTGTGAACGTTGTCACACGTTCTTCCATTAGTAACGTTCAGACTCAGGCTAGGTCTCCTCCGCTCTCATATAGCCCCAGGTCATACTCCAGGACTAGCGCTCCTCAGTATCCTCCACGCCCGTGAACGCCAGAATGCTTTAACTGTGGCAAACCAAGCCACTGTAAGGCAGAGTGCACCTCAAACACCACTCGTGACCAACCACATGCCAGACATAACAATGCAGGCCAAACTATCACAATCGTCCTTATTGCACACTTCACCATAGACCTGGCCATGATACATCAGAATACCGAGCTGCTCGTTCACCATTCTTCTACCACCAGCTGCCTGGCCGCGACACTGCTGACTCTCGAGCTCACCGCGGTACTAACCACTAAGCTAACTCGCTATAGTCCTGCTCCTCCTTCCCATAACCAAACACATGCTGCTACTCCTAACCAGCGTAGACCGAGCCCTAAACGTGCTCCTGCAACCCGACCTACTACCCATGTTAGGTTCGCGACAACTGATAGTCACAACACTGACAGACACTATGACTCACGGATGACAAACGGCGCTACGGCCTTCAAGGATAATGCAGACCAGACCTACGGACACCCAGACCAGACCTACGGACACCCAGACCCGACCTACGGACACCCAGACCAGACCTAGGACTCGCAATCGGGGGAAGACATAACAGCCTTCGTCAACATCATGCCGTAAGTAAGCGAGACGACCTCCCTGCATACTCAGTACCTACCAATAACAGGTTTAATGTATTAGCAGAGGAGGATACCGTACACCACCTTCACGGTGACAGTACTCACAGTCACGTGCTCCAGACACCACGTCGACTGCACCAGTCTCGTAATAACATGCCTAACAAAGACACAGAAGGACCTCTGATTATAGCCACCCTGAAATGTCGACAAGTTAAATTTTCCTAGTCACAGGAGCATGATAATGCTATTGTTTGATGATGTTGACACTAGTCTACATCATCAAACAAGCCGCCTTGCATGACATACACGACAGACTTGTCGTACGCCAGCCTTCTGTCTCCAACCTTAATGAAGTTTCTGGAGGAATGACTACAGTGTTGGGGTGAAGCTGACAGAGTTGATGTCAGTTAATAGTTGATGACAGATTGCTCGCCATGACATGTTTACTAGTAGATAATATTCAGTTCCCGAGAGATATTTTACTAGGACTGAACACTATGAGAGACTACCCAATTACTATCTATACTTACCGTTGGGAAACAACAATTAGTGACACAGTAGTACCTCTTTGTGGTGTGTTCGCCATGGGACACGAGTTCACCAACCATAGGGACTATATCAGTTACATAAAAGCCAGGAGTGACCAGGACACACTTTACCAGTCACACCCAAACAAAACCGTCACTCAATCACTTACTGACACCAGTCCATCACACAACCACGCAGTCTCGCAGGTCGGTGAGGTCAATGAATCTTTGCAAGGGGGCCCAGCGATTACTCATTAATTAACTTGCCTGGAGTCTGACATCAATCAACTCAGAGGCATCTTACACCAAGATACAGTCCAACATTCTCACACACTAACAAAAGTTATTGTCAAAATTCCTGATGTACCTAAATAGATCACATAATAGCAGACAGTAACACATGTCAAATACAAGGTACCTACATAGAACCGTCCTCACATGAGATACAGAACAACACTACTGCTGTTTATCTTGCCAATGTTACCAGGGCCAACGTTCACCTCACATCAGGCACACACACAGTGTAGACTTGACCTATTATTCGTTACCGGTGTGAGTGGTGGATGAGGCCTCTACTGAACTAATGGTACATGCACTACACCCGCTGCCTTTTGACTTACGCAGCAGCCCCCATTACTTTTTCTAGACGCATGACGCAGCAGCCCCATTACTTTCTCTAGACGCATGACGCAGCAGCCCCATTACTTTCTCTAGACGCATGACGCAGCAGCCCTATTACTTTCTCTAGACGCATGACGCAGCAGCCCCATTACTTTCTCTAGACGCATGACGCAGCAGCCCCATTACTTTCTCTAGACGCATGACGCAGCAGCCCCATTACTTTCTCTAGACGCATGACGCAGCAGCCCTATTACTTTCTCTAGACGCATGACGCAGCAGCCCCATTACTTTCTCTAGACGCATGACAAACTTGTTCCAACGAATGATAGGTTTATGGGTTACCTCAATGGTAAACCATTATGATAAACCCTTATGGTTTACCTCGATGACCTTATTATCATGTCCAAGGATGTACCAACCCACCTTCAAAGTTTAGACCGTGTTCTTCATAAACTGTCTGAAGTTAATCTGAAGACAGCAAATGTGCCATCATGAAGAAAGAGATAAAGTTTCTATGCCATAATGTGCCCCCACAAGGCATCACCACTCTTGACTCAAAGACAGACGCTCTCAAGAACTATCCTGACCCTCATAATGTGGAGGCTCTACAAAAGTTCATAGGCCTAGTAGGATTCTACTGCCATTTCACCGCTGGCTACTCAGTAATTGCGTCTCCTCTCACTCATCTTTAAAAATGACGTTCCGTTCGTTTGGACAGCTGATCAGGAGAAAGTATTTAAAACACTTAAGGAGGCCGTGATATATCAAATGAATAAATCCACAAGGGACGTGATGAGGGTTCGAACTTACGTCCAGGATGATCTCAGACGCGCCTTAAATCGACTGCGCCGTGGCATGGTCAAAAGAATTGCAACCGGGAGTGCTACTGCCCTAACACGGATCCTGCAGCCTCTCCGAGACACAAACCAGGGTTTTTACACAATTCCCTCATGCACTCGTGTGGGGAACCGACTGTGAGATTTATATTTATTTAATTTATATGAATAATATTCACGAAATTTATATATTTCGATAGCAATTTGTATGATGTTCGACCGGTTCGACCTGACATTAACCGGCCAGAAATGTGGTAATAGACGGGTTTCGGTAAGGCACTTCCCTTGTTTGGATGTTGACTGCATGTTGATGAATGGAAGAAGCACTAATTGGTTCTCCATAACACATCGTCCAAAGGAAGAATTATAGGAGCTGAACTCGCTGCTGCCACTATGTTCTTTAGCACTGGCTGACCTCTCACTACTTACTGACTCTCATTCTCCAGATGTCAATAATTGGTAGAAGGGTCACATTTATTCTATTTTGGTACTGATAATTAAGTTAATTCAAATGAGATGCTTTTATGATGGTAAAAGTCCAAAGACTGTTGTATTAAGAATAATTCCCAACAGAATAGCTGACGATTTTATAGCACTATGTGGCAATGATAACCCATTTTCTATTGACGGCTACATTTTCTATGGGTTAACTTGTGTATACAACAGCAGCAATATCATATGCTTATTGTATTTAATATTAGTAAATGGTCTCGGGTTTTCCGACAACTCGGGCTCTGTCAACAAGGTATTCTACCTCTTCGCCCTTACTTCAATACGCACAGAAATTACAATAGCGTGTTATATCAAATGAATAAATCCACAAGGGCCGTGATGAGGGTTCGAACTTACGTCCAGGATGATCCTAGACGCGCCTTAATCGACTGCGATTAAGAGTGTGAGAGCAGTAGCAATCCCGTTTGCAATTCTTTTCACCATGTGGCGCAGTCGATTAAGGCGCGTCTGGGATCATCCTGGACGTAAGTTCGAACCCTCATCACGGCCCTTGTGGATTTATTTATTTAATATATCACGGTGTAGGGGGGAGGGGCCTTATCAACCGGCAAGCAATGGTCTCGTTGATGAACAAATAATGAAATTATGTTCAACACTGTATCTTGTTCACCATAAACAACAATTAATTAGCTTCGAGAACGTCTAGGTCATTTGACTAAACCTGTAATTATTTCACTGAATTCATTTTTCTTATCTACAAGGCTGGTATGAGGTGCCTAAATCAAATATTTGAACTAATCTCAATTAATTAGCTGGTTTGGTGAGTAATATACCTATATAAATATGATAAATATATTTGAATAATATGAGTATATATATATATATATATATATATATATATATATATATATATTCTATATATATATATATTAGGAAAGTCTTTTATATATATATATATATATATATATATATATATATATATATATATATATATATATATATATATTCTAACCTATATATACATACATTCTGCAGTGTTTGATGAGTATTTAGTATGACCAATCCCACTTTCAGTGTGTGAAAAGCCTTTCTGGTACCAGTATGCCATTTGTTCCTTATAACCCAATTCTGCTACCTGTTGTTTCATTTTCCAGTGCTCTTTCTCTCCCTGCTACCTCCTCTCTCTCTCTCTCTCTCTCTCCTCTCTCTCTCTCTCTCTCTCTCTCTCTCTCTCTCTCTCTCTCTCTCTCTCTCTCTCTCTCTCTCTCTCCTACTACCCCTCCCGCCCCTCTCTACTACCCTCTCCCCTCAATCTCTGGCTTATACAGGCCAACCCCTTTTGAGAGAGGGGGACACACAAATTGAAGAGGCACAGCATAGCACGCCAGCCACAACAGAGAAGATGAATGGCAACAATCAAGTGATTACAAACAGGGTAACCAAAGAAGTGAAGGAAACAACTAAAGCATGAAATAAAGTGACGAATAAGACAAATCCCAGAAGACAAGAGATATCGTAAATAAGGAAGATATAGTTACCACTTGCACAGTAAAGCTGCTTCCTTTACTGGAGACAAACCCCTCACAACTAAAGTGAGGAATTACCGAGAAAGCTGAGAGGAGATAAGGAAGGTAAGGCAATAAGATATGAGTACAAGGAGCCGGGATATGAGGACAAGGAGCTGGGATATGAGGACAAGAAGCTGGGATATGGGGACAAGGAGCTGGGATATGAGGACAAGAAGATGGGATATGAGGACAAGGAGCTGGGATATGAGGACAAGGAGATGGGATATGAGGACAAGGAGCTGGGATATGAGGACAAGGAGCCGGGATATGAGGACAAGGAGCTGGGATATGAGGACAAGGAGCTGGGATATGTGGACAAGGTGCCGGATATGAGAAAAAGGAGTTGGGATATGAGGACAAGGAGCCGGGATATGAGGACAAGGAGCCGGGATATGAGGACAAGGAGCTGGGATATGAGGACAAGGAGCTGGGATATGAGGACAAGGAGCTGGGATAAGAGGACAAGGAGCTGGGATATGAGGACAAGGAGCTGGGATATGAGGACAAGGAGCTGGGATATGAGGACAAGGAGCTGAGATATGAGGACAAGGAGCTGGGATATGAGGACAAGGAGCTAGTATATGAGGACAAGGAGCTGGGATATGAGAACAAGGAGCAGCGATATGAGGACAAGGAGCTGGGATATGAAGACAAGGAGCTGGGATATGAAGACAATGAGCCGGGATATGAGGGCAAGGAGCTGGGATATGAGGACAAGGAACTGGGATATGAGGACAAAGAGCTAGGATATGAGGACAAGAAGCTGGGATATGAGGACAAGGAGCAGGGATATGAGGACAAGGAGCTGGGATATGAGGACAAGGAGCAGGGATATGAGGACAAGGAGCTGGGATATGAAGACAAGGAGCTGGGATATGAGGACAATGAGCCGGGATATGAGGGCAAGGAGCTAGGATATGAGGACAAGGAGCTGGGATATGAGGACAAGGAGCAGGGATATGAGGACAAGGAGCTGGGATATGAGGACGAGGAGCTAGGATATGAGGACAAGGAGCTGGGATATGAGGACAAGGAGCTGGGATATGAGGATAAGAAGATGGGATACGAGGACAAGGAGCTGGGATACGAGGACAAGGAGCATCGATATGAGGACAAGGAGCTGGGATATGAGGATAAGAAGATGGGATACGAGGACAAGGAGCTGGGATATGAGGACAAGGAGCTGGGATACGAGGACAAGGAGCTGGGATACGAGGACAAGGAGCTGGGATATATGAGGAGAAGGAGCAGGGATATGAGGACAGAGTGAAGTAAGAGTGCCAAACCACTTGGGCAATCAAGAATCGAACGCCGACCGTGCAAGTAGCGAGGCTGCACAAATGACATTGCCAGGAGATGCAAAAAGCCATAGAACCTCACCGTGAACCGCAGGACGTA